>JAUZST010035518.1:0-28041 GCA_034779995.1 Parotocinclus haroldoi | reverse complement strand
CTTGCTCAAGGACCCAACTGTGGAAACTTGGCAGAGGTGGGATTTGAACCCTGGACCTTCTGGTCCAGAGTCCAGTAGCTTCATCGCTAGGCTACCACAGTCCCATGGTTAGTGGTTTGGTAAAGCCAATTATTAGCAAACAATTGTGTTTACCCTTTTTAAATGAAAATGACAACAAAACTACCCCAATCACCCTGAGTAAATGTTTGCATACACAAAGTTTGGGCATTATAACACATATGGACACAAGCAGGTTTAAATAGCTACTAAAATGATGTTTAAAAATATGATAGTTTGTGTTTAGTAGTATGGTGTTTGTGTTGCACTTTGTCAACCCAGAGAGGATGATATGAGGATAAATATAGAGATTATATCATTGCTAATACAACACATTTAATTGTTAACTTAAATCACTTAACTTTGGTCCAACGGGTTGATTGATGAAAAAAAAAAAAAAAAAGTTTAGTTTTTGTAATAAAACTTTTAATATTCTGCAGAGGTAAATTCAAGTTAGTGTAGTCTACAAGCATTTCCTAGTCTGCACAGTGGTCACATACACACAGATGCATCTGCACAGTGTGACCACCAGTAACGTCAGAATAAGAGCGCAACGGTAAATTTTTTGGATTGGTCCTCCTGCCTGACTGTTTTCAGGGAACAGCACAGAGTTTGACCTCCAACAACTGGAGCTTATATGTTGCATGTTGTACTGTATGCCTGCAGATGAGTCCATGCCTTTGCCTTTGACTAAATTATTCTCAAAGTAATTTGTATTAGTGGTAAAAGCTACAAATAATACATCTCACAAGTAAGAGGACATCTATATTTATTTAAAAATGTTAAAATACAGTACATGTTGTTGTTCATCCAAACACTATGATCAGTTTTATTTAGGTCTTGCATACATTTTAGCATTTTAGCATTTCTAGCATTTTAAGGACAGAAAGAAGTATGAGAAAACAGCAAAGGAAGTGGTGAACTATAAGAACTATATAAGCTTCAACTTAAGATGTTGAAATCATGGCTTTATACCCACAAGTCTACACCTCAGAGTATTCTTTAAAGGCCACAGAGTCACAGACATTTTGCAGAAGGCACAAAATCTGCTACAAAATGAAAGGAATCCCTCGAGGCATTGACAGAAAAAGACCAACGGCTACAAAGTGGGGCACTGAAATTACTCAAAGAAATATTTAATAAAGTATCAGACTTTGTTCAACATGCAAGGATGGCTCAGCATGTCAAGTGTAAAGAGAAGCAAATTAAAAAGTTTCCTCCTTTGACCACAGATGCGTGTTTTTATGGGGTAGAGGACATCAGATGGGGAAAAGAAAGATAAGGGTAGGACATCTGCAGGTTGCACTGATGGGTAAATGAGCCATCATATCTGAAATCGGCAAGCTGGAAAAGAATAGTTTAGTCAAAGGGCTAAACCTTACTCTAATGACGGCTTGTATTCCAGAAGTGGATTTCATTACTGCTACAGAAACACCTACAAACAATGGGATTTCAAGAAATGAGTGAACACCTTCATTCTCGTTTCCACCCTTTTATCAACACCACCCTCTCACTACAAACCTCAGTGATCAGCAGAGAAAAGCTTTAAACACAGTGAGCAAATGCAGTAACATTATAGTCCTACCATCACAGTACTACAAAGGAGAGACGCCCAATCATGTTGATTACAGGAAAACATTCCACCAAACTATGTAACTGAAAGAGGAGGGCATTGATAGAGAGAGGTGATCAAGAACTCAGTAGCATCAGTGGTCTCTGGCTGACTGTGCAGATGGGAGAAACTTCTAGAGCAGGGGTCACCAATCGTTTTAGAACAGAGAGCTACTTTAAGAGTACGGAGTAATAAGAAGGGCTACTTGCTTAACACAAACTTTCTGTATAACAAAGCTGCACTTTCCAACTCTAATAACAATCATAATTAATATTTTTTGAAGAGACTATCTGATCAACATTAACAACAATTTACCGGGGTAGAGAAAACAGATATATTTAAGCATGCAACATTATTTCTGTTTATCCCAATCTGTCAACATTCAAAAGGGTCAGTCATTACATCTCTGATATTTGTAAAAATGTTTATTTATTTATAAATGATCACTTCAAATTCATGTCCCATTGAATTAAGTTGTGGACTTTTTCAGTGGTCTCAGCGTGGAAGCTTTCATGCCTTTTCTTCCCAATCAAACAGTACGAATCATTTTGCTTTTCTGCCATGGTTTTCTATTTAAAAAAATAAAATTTAAATCACATCTCGCTTACCCTTGTAGTCTAGCTTGTCTTAGCAATGTTAGAGATCGAGATCTTGCACACTTATCTTTGACCCCAGACAAAATTTGACATTTTTATATTCAATATTAACATTCTAAAATCGACACGAATGCAAAATGTTATTGAGTTACAAAAAAAAACAAAAAAAAAAAACAATTACATAATGTATTTTATTTTAGACAGAGCTTTAAAGTGTCATTTTTAGAAATGCAGGCTACTCGCATGGTCATAGCAGGCACCCAGGAGCCCACCGGCACAGTGTTGGTTACCCCTGTTCTAAAAGGTCAAGTAACACTGCAGCACTCCACCAATCTGGGTTTTATGGCAGAGTGGCCAGACAGAAGAGGTTTTCACATCACCAGCTGGAACAAACTTGGGTTGATTCAAACATTGCAATATCTGGCCAAGATGCCATATGTACACCAAGCAACCTATTGTTTCTTGTGGCTACACAGAACAAACATTCTTCAAAAACATACTGCAATTAAAATAGAAAAAGCCTAGATCATTAAGGAAAACAGATTGTAATGCTCAAAGGAATTATAAGGCCATTCTGTAAATAGATAGCATTTCAAAGAGTTTCTAAAAAGTGCTGGTCCAAAGTACTGGATAGCCAAACACCTTAGGAGCAGAATTTTAAGGTGTATGTGTATCATGCCAAATGACTAGATTAATGAAGAAACCAGACTATCAGAACAGTGCATGTTCACTTAAACAGATATTTAGAACAGCAGGGCTTCAGAACCTCAATACAACTCCAGCATAAAAAAAATCCTTAAACAACAGGTTACCAATTTCCTTTGTTATACACAACCACTGCAAAAAAGTCATGCTCTCTCATTGTGGACAGCAACACTTTCCTTGTAATGCCTGAAAGTTAACTATTGTTTATCTTCAATTATGCACTGACTGGGCTCACAAGTTAAAGCCTTTCACCTAGAAGGTCCAAACAATAAACTCACATTTCAGGAAGACAATATGAACTGGGAAACTTGCCATTAGTTGCCATTTGCATATTGACCAAACAGTTCTGTAGATGATACAATACAGCATCTTGACAGCTCTCAAACTTGCACGGGATTCTGTTTGTGGACTTTAACTCTGCTTTTAACTCCACCATCCCCAAAAGAGTGGTGGAGAATCTGAGAGAACTCAGTGCATCTCCATCCATCTGCTGCTGGACCATCAATTCCCTACCCAACAGGAAACCGTGTCCGAGTAGTGTAACATCTCAGATCCACACACAGCACCCTTTCTCCGCAAGGTTGGAAGCCTTCTTCCCTGCTCTACTGACCATACATCAATGACTTAAGTGGACAAAGAGCATAGAAACAAACAAACCACAATAAACATAAGGAGAACATGCTAACTCCACAAAGGCAGAGTTTGGGGGCAGAAGCAAAACCCAGGCTCCCTTGAATTGTGATTATGCTGCCTGCTTTCACCCGTGTCACCCAAATGGGACAATAACATTGATAGCTTACCACACACATTCAACAGCAGCTGAAAAACTAAGCTGACAAAGAAGCGTATGGTTCCGTTTTACACAACTACAACACAATCTGTTATTACACATTGTCCAACTCTCCAGTTCAGGTCTGCAATTCCTCAATCCAAGTGCAAGCTATTGCATATTGTAAAGAATACAGAGAAAACCAATGGATGGCAGCTCCCCTCAGACACGCATTAATCCAGCATGAGAAAGAGAGCAGGTACAATCATAGTCAATCCTACACACCCCAGTTACTCTTGTTTACAGCAGTGTCCTTCAAAGTGGAAACCACAAATGAGCCCCAAAATGCCACACCATTTGTATAGCTACAATAATTTGTATAGCTACTTTAGTTTCCCCAGACCACAATCATACTAAACAAAGAATAAGCCCACATAGCTTTCACAACAAGTAACACACAAACATGCAGTGCACTCCCTATAATACATACTGTGTGTTTGAGTGAAGCAGAACTTTTATTGAATAAAACACATTGACAAATTGAAAATAAAAATATTTGCAGCACTAACAATGGTGTTCATTTACTGTAAATGGCAACTGGTCAAAATAGAAAAGACCTTAACCCATTAAAAACCATGATCCCCATTTAGGGATTTACAACAAAGTTTAAATGTATTTTTAACCAAACTGTACTAATGTCGTAACTTTCAGAAATCAATATTTCAATCACAGCAATCACAGCCCTCAATAAATAAAACTGGGGGTGTGTGTTTGTACTGGAATGGAATTGGCCTCAAGTTTTTCCAGTGATGCATGTTTATGTGCATTATTTAATTGATAACTACAGTATTCTAGTTCTATTGTTCTCTCATATTTGTTGTGATACCAAATTCCTTGAATACATTGTACTTGATTATTAAACGCTTTCCTTCATGAGCAGTGTCAGGTTTTCAATGCATTATTCTATGATACATGGCCCAAACTGCAAAAATACTGCATTACAATACCATCATAAATCAAAGCACTGTTGCTATGTTCGAAACATCTTCATACTATTGCTGGAGCTGTGAGTGGGTAATCACAATTATCCACTTGGAAATTAATCATTTCTCTCTGCTACTGCAATATTAGAGACATAATAAAAGAGACAATAACATTAGGCTCGTGAAAAAAGCTACTATTAGAATGTAATTATATTCAGTATGGACTCAATGCATCAGAAAAAAAAGCTGAATTGTGAAATTAAGCCTATGTAACAGTCTTTTGTCTAAATGCATTAAAAGCATTAATTGAAACTAATTACAGCTTATGTCGAACGACAGAGCGGTATTGAAATGACCAAAGCACTGTCTGGGTGCCACAATATAAGAAGAAATCACTGCAAACTGCATTCATTTTAAGAAGTTTAGGCAGATAGAGGATTAAAAGAAAGAAATGAATGGTAAATTAACACCACGCAACTGTTTAACCCCCCGGATGGATCTCATTATACTCCCATAAAGCTGTAGTATGGTGCTTAAAAAAGATAGTTTTATGTTTCTTTAAGCAGTAAAGCAAGTCATGATTAAGACTATGAAGCTGTCACTAAAAATAAAAAGCACAATACGGGTCCGACATGACCCTGATCCTTTAAGAATAGCTAGACTCCAAACAAAGCTAGCAATTGTCTATATAACTGCACAATTGAGTTCAATTTTTAAAAAAGGCACAAGTCCTAGCACATTTAATTAGACACAAAATAAGCCTTCACAGATTAGACCAATTGCGTAACCAGTAAATGTCTTCATTTGCAAATGCACAATAAAGTAATCAGCAGGAATGTGTATTAAATCAAACCTATCAGTGTTTCCAATCAGGTGAAGTTCAGCACTACGAACAGATGGGCTGGGACGCCATGGTCTCTGTTGGTATTGCTGAGTTATTTGGTTTGAGAAGATATCGCACAACAGATGCGAAATATCAACAGTATGTCCCTCCGTTGGGATTTGTTTCGATTGCCAAAGGAAAAAAGCAGAAATTGGGCCTGAAAATCAACAGCATTGTTGCTGAATCTTAATCAAGATGTATCAGATATTTTTTTGTGCGATCTCATTGATTGCAGAGAAGCTGTATAATAACGGGAGCAGCCTTTCTAATGCTACACAGTTGGCATTGTGTAGAAATTGTTTGTTTGGAAAGCAAACAGCACCAGGTATTCACACCAAGGTATCAGGAGTCCTATAAAATGAGTTGCACCTTATTCAAATAGACTTTCCAAGCAATGAGCAAATGTTCCCTTGAGAGATAAGCCATTATAATTACATAGATCAATCTTGTGTTTCCCAGCTGCTCCAAAATCGGTTTGTCACAGTCACCAGGGATTTTGATATTCCATCCAGCAGTGTCCTGCATTTTACCAGGAAAGAATTTTCCCCAGATCTTAAAGATTGAGTGTCTGCCAGACTTTGGTCTGAAGGTGAAGTGTGAGAGCCAGTAGGAGGTGTAATAGCCACTGTGATCAGATAGTGCTCATCTATGTCTTTGCCAAAAGAGGTGTACAAGAACACACATGAGCTCGCATCAGTTCATCAGTATGTAATTGACTGGCACTGGTTCAGGGACTCCTGACTGCTAGCTATGGGCTGAAAGCTCATAGTCAAGAGACTGAGGGAGTGTTTTACTGCCAAGTGCACTTTGTGAGGTAAGAAGAGCTTGTCATTTCACTACCATTGAGATAATGGATGCATTAACTGCACTTCTATTCGGCTTACTTTCCAGTTTTGTTAAGACTATAAAAAAAGCACATTACCAACACCTATTCAGCAAAACGGAAAAGAATGAATTATTCACAAGTAATGTTTTATACTTCAATGACAAGTTAATCATTTGAAATCCCTCTGCTTTTACATCTGAAAATACCCTTATTACTCTTTGAATAAGTTTGTACTTTTTCCAGTGGAATTTGAAAATCAGCCTGCATCCTGAGAGCAAGATACATATCAGGCATGTAAATTGGAGTGAGACCGAATGCATTTCAATTTGATTAAGGGTTATCATGGAGCACAGCTAGTCTTTGAAAAGTCCATTGTATATTCTGCTGATTTTCTCTCATACTAGAACTTGTCTATAGACGTAAAGACTCATGTACTCAAGTAACAAACTAGGTATAAATATTAATTAAGTGTGCAGATTATTTTAAATTGTAGACTGAAGTAAAAAAAAAAAAATTCCTCAGTCTTTTGGATTAACGGTGAGAGATCATATATCTGTACATGATTTTTTTTAAATATTAATATCTCTATAGGGCCACCAGCCTTGCTATGTGCCCATGGGGAAAAAATATCCTTAAATTTTGTTGCAATAAAATAAAACCTCATTTTTTGCCAGCCATGTTAACTTTTATATACATTATGGCATTTTCCAACAATGTGAAAAAACACATTTAGTTGGCACAGTTGTTTATTAATATTCTTGGTTTGCATAAGTGATCAGCCCCTTTAGAGTTACCATTAAACATGCTTAGGTACAAGCAATCACCACAGGATCCGATCTTTTCTTATCCTAAACCCGTTACAGTGCCAATAAGACTTTAAAATTCTGTTTGTTTTAATTAAACACACCACCATTACAGTACAGTGCTGAGAATGATCCACTGCTCAAATAATGACGGCGACAAAGTATGACAAAAAATATAGAACTTCAAAGAGCACAGAAAGTGGAGGTGATGAAATTGACAACGAGTGTAGAAACAAGGTGGTGTACCTAATATAGGGTTTTCAATATACTAAGGTATTGTATCTAATAACTATGAGATGTTAACACACAAATTGATTTTTTTTTAACCAAAATGTTCTTGTGGTCAAGATTTTTAGCTCAATAACATTTTCAAAATCAAGTGTTTTGTCCCCCCCCCCCATTTAAATCCTTGTACAATGTATCAATTGTAAGGGCTGACTCAATTACAATACTGCTTTAATTTTAAGTGCTGTTAAACCAAAGATGACTCAAGACTAAGCAGGGAGTGTGAAAACTGACTTGAAGGTTAGGAGATGAAAATGGGTTTTAATTAATGAAGAAAATGGAAAACGTTGCATAAAAAAAATCAGTGGGTGTAAATGAAATGTCAGTAGTGTTCATCCATATGGACTGTTGGGCATAACTGGAGTTAATTAGGCTGCAGGTCTAACAAGGAAGAAAAAATGGAATTCTTAACAAGCATATGTACTGAAATTCAAAGCAAGGCCAATAAATCAGACACTGGCCACCCCAAGATAGCAGTGGCTTCAGAACACAGTGGGGCAGTTAAACAAACTGAATCCAAGATGTAAGCAAGTGATGTAACAATAGCAACAGCAATGTCATAACATGACAACACGCACAACATGAGTGAGAATAAATCAGTTAAATTTTAAAATCATACTCTGTTATATTTGCACAGAGGAATCAGATACACACTTGTTCCAAATATCAAAAACAACTTCATGCTTGAGAGCATCCATCTGACCAAATGTCCCAAAGGTATACCAACAGTGCTGTGTAAATATCTCTACTGTTTGAGTCTGGTCTGTCGAAACTGTCTACGGTGTCAGTTACAGGTTGTAGTCTTACTGTAATCATTAGGAACGCAAGACAAGTGTCATAGTCAGGTGTCATGCAGTTTTATTTTTCAAAACCAGTTGAGAGACAGACGCCCACAGACAACTGAACAACAGAGCACAAAAGAATCTGAGAGATCAGCAGGAGTTGTAGTCTTGTGCTTGGAAAAATTGTAAACTGCAAGTTTCGATATTTTTGTTTAACTTAAAACAGACTTTTTTGACTCAAACCCTAAATTTATAAGAGAGCACAATGTTTATTTATAAAAAAGGTACACCATCATTTACAGAGTGATTTTTTTATTTTCTTTAATTTTTTTTTTTTTTAAAGATGAGGTATTACATGTTCACAAATGGAAATATATGAAAGCCTTGATTAGCAGTTACAATCATGGCTGAAAATGTTGGCACCCCTAAAGTATTTGTTTGTTTGGGTTTTAACGCCATATTTAACATGCGTGTTATTCAATGGCAGGGAAAGTTGTTGCATTACTGTCCATATATTTTAGATTTTCATGTTCATGGTTGCGAGGTAGATTAATACTGCTCGTGTTTTCTTGCGTGAGGATTTGTTTTATGGTTTTTGACAGGTGTTCATCTTGTCTCTCTTTGTTGTCCTAAAGTATTTGTCCCAGGACTTTTTTTGCAATTACACATTATCTTATACATGTTTATTTCCATTGTGTATTGGAACAACACATAAAAAATTGAATACAAGTCAAACGTGATATAGTTTCATGCAAAATTCCAAAAATGGGCTGAACAAAATTGTTGGCACCTTTTCAGAACTGTGGGTAAATACCTTTGATTCAAGCATGTAATGCTCGTTTAAACTCACCTCAGGCAATTAACAGGCATGGGCAATATACAAATCACATCTAAAACCAGATAAAAAGGCGAGAAGTTGACTCCATTTGTATTGTGTGTCTGTGTTCTCCACACTAAGCATGGAGAAAAAAAAGAGAAGAGAAGGGAACTGCCTGAGGACTTGAGTAGCAAAATTGTGGATAAATATCAGAAATCCCAAAGTTACAAATCCTTCTCCAGAAATCTTGACGTTCCTTTGTTCCACAGTGTGCAACATAATCAAGAAGTTTACAACCCATGCCACTGTAGCTACTTTCCCTTTACGTGGACGGAAAAGAAAAATTGATGAAAGGTTGCGACGCAGAATAGTCCGGATGGTGGATTAGCAGCATCGATCAAGTTCCAAAGAGCTTCAAGCTGTCCTGCAGGCTCAAGGTGTATCAGTGTCAGCGCAAACTATCCATCGACATTTGAATGAAATGCTATAGCAGGAGACTCAGGATCACACAAACATAAAAACTAGACTGCAGTTTGAGTATGAGTGTAAGCCAAAACCCTGCATTTAAAACGTCTCGTGGACAGACGAGACCAAGATAGACCAAAGTCTTAGAAGCCATAATTTTTGACACAAAGAATTTAAAATTATGGCAGCAAAATCTAAACAATGTTAGAACATCTGCCTGTGAACTGAATCCCAAGATAACGTGGGTCCTTAGTTGTGACCTTACTCTAAAACAAATATCAAAAACAAATTGTTCGGAATGGAAAAATGTCAATGTGCAATACTGATCAGTTACCACAAACGTTTAGCTGCAGTTATTGCTGTACAGATACTGAAATCAAAGGTTCAAATACTCTAGCACCTCTAGGCATCAATTAGAGTACAATTATGAGATCAGTTAAAAGAAGACTATATAATAAATCTGCAACATTAAATGAATCCACAAGTTCAAAGCAATATCCTTCATTTACTAAAGGTCGGTGCTTTAAAACAAAATTGTGTATTGTGATTTAAGATCTGCTGGGAACTACCTTTTTAACTAGGTAAAATGTGTCACGTTTTGTGTTTGCATTAATGAATATGTAATTCAGGGTGAGAGTGAGAATACTTAGCAGCGTAACACATCAATTCACTTAGCACCTGCAGTAGCAATGGCGGAACTAAAGGGCAGGTACTAAATCAAAGGAACATTTTACACCAATGGCTGCAGTCATTATAGCAAGAAAATCTTTGTGCAGCCCACACCCTAATCCACAACTAGTAAGAAGCTGCCCACATAAAACTGAGCGTGTGGAAGCCCTAAACTTAAAATATATTCACATAAACAGGTCTTTGAATTAAATCTTGGGTATGAGGAACATTGGCAAACCAAACATTAATGCATGAATCCAAACAACCCAATTGCTACAATACAGTAAACAATATATTCTGCATTCTACCCCAAAACAGAACAAGAGTCATCATAAATAAGTTAATACCCATAGAATAAATGGCTGTTGATAGTGTTTATTTCCTTCCTTGCACAAAAATAAATAAATGAAAACAAAATACTGAACAAATTGTATTTAATGGCTGAACATTTTTCATTAATTTATTCATTAATTTCCTTATCCACTTATCTCAGGCCAGGCAGGAGGGCTGGTGTCTAGATTCTAATTAAATTAAAGGTTTATTTTAAAACCAGGCTTTTTTTTCTTCAGATGAAGTACAAACATAAACATGGAACCACTCAATGTTGAGAAAAGCATTAGAGACTTTGGGCTTTTATGATGACATAAAGCTATTTTGGTGTACTTTCTCAGAGGCTGGCAGAACAGCTTTGCAGGATGGAACCTTGTCAAGGACCATTTTATCTTAGAAATTTCCTTGAAAGTCCATTAATTTTATAATTATAATAATTCCATAAATGTCCAATCAGATTAAGATCTGGACTGTTTGCTCGTCCTGCTATTGAGTTGTCATCCTTTAAGAAAAGCTTCAATACTCTTCACACGGGCAATATATACTGTTCAAAAAAATAAAAGGAACACCGAGTTACACTGTGTTGTTTATTTTTTTGAGCAGTGTATATTGCCATTCTGCAAAAATGACAATCACCAAACCTATTTTCTATTACGTGATATCTATGGCATGAGAAAAGTGACCAAAATTTCAATGTATACCTTGTAAAATGTGTACTGACTGCTGAAATAATGTCTACCTCTCCTGACCCATAGCCTGACATGCAACCCCATATCATAAATGAGTAGAAAAAAAATTTTAGTCATACTCATGTTTCATTAGAATGGCACCATACAAAATTCCAGCAACACCTGCTTGGCCATGGCAGAACAGAAATGCAATCCCAGTTCTGTCACAGACCTCGACCCCTGTTTCTGCCCACTTGCTCTTCAGCCGTTTTCCAGGTGCAATTTCAATTTTCAAGTATTACTGCTTTGGGTCTTCCATCCTGATATCCCAGCATCTTATTTGAACTACCCATGTGTTTTCTTTTATACAATAGCTTTCCAATTAATTTAAACCTGCACCAAATTAGAGATGCAGATGACTGGGAACATCTTTTGTCACACTCCAGGTTAAATTCCCTTCTACTAGGAGTTTTATAATCCTTTCTATTGTTTCAGTTGACAGCTCTACTGTTCAGTTCTTTCAGTAAATTCAACAGATTATGAAGGTCTTTGAGCACCCCATTTTAACTGCAGACTAATTTGCATCTTTTAGGCTTGAGCCAGCATATGTTTTAGAAATGCAAATTGCAAGGCGATTCCATAATTCTTTCCTTATTTTTTTTCCTCTAGTTGATCAGGAATAAAGCTTTATGAAGACATAATTTTAAGCTGTGTAAATTCATATTTGTGTGATTTTGTATATTTTTTTTCTACACTTATGTAGCAGTACAACATGATAGTATTGTAGTAGTATTGGGTGTTCTATACTCTATATATTTTAATTTATATTCTGCTTATTCTTTAAGTACACTATACACACTGTAGTCCCTCTGTTCCTCATCTTTGTTAGTCATCTTTAGTCTGTACTCTAATGGTCAGGATGCCCACAGGACCAGAACAGAGTCGGTACTATCTGGGTGGTGGATCACTTTCAGCACTACACTGACACTGATGTGGTGGTGATGCATTAGTGTTCGCTCAGCTGCTATGATTGAATCAGACACAGCAGTGCTGCTGGAGCAATGTTAGAGACGTTTATGTTAGAGACCCACATTATCCTCTATAATCCTTCCAAATCCCTCTAATCCAGCTGGTTTTGCTAGTGGACCATTGTCAGTCCAGTGATGGTGGTTCACTGTGGTGGATTAAAACTTCAGCATCATTGTGACATCTGATCAGCTCATATCAGTGCTACACTTATATAGACATTATACATCAATGTCACTGCAGTGCTGAAAATGATCAACCAAACAGACAGTACCTAATCTCTGGTTATGTTGAGGATCTGATCATTAGATGAACAGAGTAAAGGGGACTAACAAAATTAATAGAGAAACAACATTAAAATGTAAGGCAGCTGCACAGTGGTTAAGCGTAGTAATATGCTACACTGTGTGGCAGAACTTGTTAGTGTACTGCATACTACATACGGGGACAGTATGCAGCAAGTCCTAGAAAAGTATGCCAAATATTATTGTCCAATTTTGATAATAGCCTCTGTAATTGTAGAAGTACAAAGCACAGCGACCATTAAAAATAAATAAATAAACAGCATACAAACTCAAAACTTTGGTACAGCATTGTGTGTATATACATTGTACATTGCTCACAACAAGTGGGGAAGATTTAATTATGGGACATTTCATTTCATATTAGTCACAACGAGTCAAACAACCAAATAAAAAAATACAAAAATCAAAGACCAAGGGCCAAAGAAACCTGCCAGTTAGCCAAACATTTCATACTACATGTTATTTATAAGCAAATTAACCTTAGATAACATGAACATGCTATATTAGTACTAAACAAGCTGTACTGAACTGTTTATTTTTACTGTTTATTTTTTAGGAGTTACTATACAATTTACAGTCCAGTAAACAGCTACTCATTTTAGTGTTTCTTGAAACAGCAGTTGATTAAAAGCAGATCAAACTTACCTCTCCATCCTGTGTGTGGACAAATCCTTACCATCTTCAAAGCTATAGGTAGATCAACTTGGAGCTTTTCCTTTTGAATTCCCATAAGTCTTGAATAATAAGTCTATATAAATACATTTGACAAATCTGCTTTAAAACTGGCATTATTTACCAACATAAACAACTTTGCTTTAAATTGCTACTGCAAACTCAATAAAACCCTATTGAAATGGACTTGCTACAAAGGTTCCACCACGAATTAAGACCCAACAAAAACCACGTGTTTTACAAACAATTATCCAGCACTCCCTTGCATACGCCTTCGAAAAGAGCAAATAAGGGTTACAAAGGCCCCCTCTACTGGACAGGTGGAGAAAGAGCATTTCTCAGGAGCCTAAGTGCTGTTGACAGATCTGCTTTATTCAAGCAATTTTCAAACCATTTTACAGTGGCAGGCATATTGCCAAAAGCTGGAATAAAATCATGAAAGTCTAACTGAAGTTGTGTCATTTATAATTGTTAGGTGTTCAGGATAGCTGTCTTAAGCCTGTATTTTTTTCTTTCTGATGTTCTGATAGTGCCTAAGGCAAATAGTGTATAATTTATATACAGATGTATACTCACTCTGTACGCCATTAGTAACATTTAATCATAATCATTTTGTAAATAAAAACTCATGTAATCATATGGCAGGTTTATGAAATCTCAATGCACTTTTTTTTTTAATTTCAAACAGGATGTTTGCATATGGTCAAGATAAGTGTTGAACTGGTCTGAACATATTACTTAATTAGCACTATATGTCAGTCGGTCAGTGATCACGTAAACATAAAGGACTCAAGAATTTAATGTGTTTTTTTTTCAGAACATTCAAATACTTAGATACATTTCTGCAGCAAACTCAGTATTAGTCACAGACAGCAGATTGACCCTTACCCAAAACAGAATCATATTCACTTCCCTTTTCTCCGATGTGATTGTTTGCTGCCTTTGCCTAAAGCCTGGCTTTAGTGATCATTTCCAGTCCGCAATCAATTAATTGGGTTTCATTTCTGTTCAGATTTCTTCCTTAGTAGTGCCCTATCAGTGTTCTATAAAGAGTTGTAGTGAATGATTTCAGACACAGATATATACTTTTAGTTACAATTCCAGTAATTCCAAGAATGGATCATACAACTAACAAGCATTCCTTCTAACATACAGTCTCAAAGAGTTTCCTTTAGCCCCCTTAACAGTATAGGAGTAAAGAATTTTACATTTTCTTTCCCATAAATCTCCATGTCAAACCCCAGTGTTCTTCGCAAAGCAGAAGTAACACTGATCAATTCATCACAAGGCACATACGCTCAAACACTTACCCACTCATGCTTACACTTACTTGCACTTTAGAAACACAAATCAACCAAACACAATATATTTGTAATGTGGGAGTTAACCAGAACACCAGGTGTAAACCCACACGCACACACAGAGGTCAAGCAAACTCTACACAGGCGGAGTCCAAGGTCGGTGTGGACGAGTGGACACTGCCCACCATGCTGTACATAGTATACCATAAAAATTATTTCAATTTGTTTTTTTATCTCAGCTTTCTGGCTCTGCTTCATGACCTTCTCTGACAGCTCTAAAGCACAGGTAGAGTGAGACAAACAGAAAAAATCACAGCAGGTTAAACTGAGATAGGCAAATGACATACAGGTGCCATCAATAATTATGTCCATTATGGCGTTCCTCTGTTAACGCCACGATAGAGCACACCACCACCTGCCACACACTAACTGATCAGCCAACATATTTGTAACACTTGAAAAGACAATATTTGTGGTTCATTGTTCCCAAAACATGAGAAAAAAAGGCAAAAGAAAACGGTGGATTTTCTGGCCTGATTTCTGGCCTGATCCATTTCTTTCATGTTTTCAGTTTTATTCATTAAGATGTGCAGTATCTCACAAAAGTGGGTACAAAATGTGTGAAGCTATATTCCAACATGATAATGACCCCAACGCACCTCTAAGACAACCACTGCCTTGCTAAAGAAACTGATGGTAAAGCTGCTTGACTGGCCAAGCATGTCTTTAGACCTAAACCCTTTAAGCATCTTTGGAGGTGTGCAATGTCTCTAATACCCACCAGTTCCGTGATGTCATCGAGGAGTAGAAGAGGATTCCAGTGGCATCTCATGAAGCCCTAGTGAACTCCGTGCTCATGAGAGTTAAGGCAGTGCTGAAAAATAATGGAGGCCACATAAAATATTGACACTTTGGGCACATTTGGTCATTTGCTTCTAGGGGTGTACCCACTTTTGTTGGCAGCAGTTTAGATATTTATGGCTGTGTGTTGAATTATTTCGAGGGCAAAGCAAATTTATACTGTTATACAAGCTGTAGACTGACTACTTTGCATTGTATCAAAAAAAGTGTCAAAAATGTGAGAGGTGTACTCAATTTTGTGAAATTCTGTATGGTTCAAACCCCCGAATGGACAGGTACAGTTGTGAAAAAAATGTAGAGTGAGTGTTATCGTGAGTATTCCCATATCAATTCCACACTGTGATTTAGCACCAACAAAATGTACATATTTACAAGAGAAATGTTTTTGTTATTAAATTTTATACTAATTAAGTTACTGCCATTCTTAATATACAATAGTCTTATTATTTTGTATACCACTACTGTGTAATTACTTTTATACTTTTTAGCTATCCTGGAATTCACGGGACGCAACCCAGTCCATTGCTGACTAATACTGTACTAGTCTGTGTGGAGGTTGCATGTTTTCCCTGTATCTGTGTGGGTTTGCTCCAGGTGCTCCTGTTTCTTCTTGCATTCTGATAACAGGTCAACTGTTTTCTCTAAGTGCCCCTGTGTCTGTGTGTGCCACATGATGGATTGACCAAGTGAGAATGAAAATGAATATAGAATAAATAAGCTTTACTGTGATAAATTAATAACAGGGTCACTGGTTTTATCCAGCATTTGTGCACACATTTAATGATCTAGTTAAAAATTAACATATCTGATTTAATGTTTCCCACGAGAATCAGGTTATCCTTACCTTATATTTATGGTTGCTATCTTGCCCACCAGACGTGAAAATAACAAGGGTTTAAGATCTGTTTGTGAACAGTTACAGACAGTGGAGTTGCACTGGAGAACCACCAGAAGAAGAACAATGGGGATTAAACTGAAGAAAAATCAATAGAAGAGAAAACGTATAAAAACAATCAGCTGTAACCAAATGTAAAGAAATATGTTTTAAAGGAAAGCATGAATCAGGACTTGGCAACAAAGCATCCTACATCCCTAAATGTCATTCCTAAATGGTGATTATGACACTGATAGTCCATGTTGTTAATCAGTGAAATGTGTAATTTAGCATTTACCCATAATGTCACGGACTCATAATGTTAAGTTGGTCATATTACATTATTACATTGAAAACAATTATTTATAGTGATGCTTTGATCATTATAAGCCAGGAAACAACAGAATAACACACCACTTCAACCTTTACTTATAAAAAGAATTTGTACATAAACTCATTTTTATGATCACAAATATGGAACCTCTGCCTTATCAATAGAGTACACATTATATGGAGCAAATTATTTGGATAACTATACATGAAGCATGCATGACATATCATTCTAAATCCATTGCATTTATATGGACTTGCCCCCTGGAAAGGCTTTCTACAAGATTTTGGACAGTGTCTGAGGGATTACTTCTCACTCATCCAGAAGAAAATTTGTGAGGTCAGACACTGATGTTGGACAACAGGACCTGGCTCACAATCATGTTCCAGTTTATAACAAAGATGTTTGGTGGGGTTCAGGTCAGAGCCTTATACAGACGAGTCACGTTGTTTCACACTAAACTCACCCAAACCTGCATTTATAAACCTTGTTTTTGTACAGTTGGGCACAGTTATGCTGGAACAAAATAATAACCTTTCCAAAAGTTGGAAGCAATTTTCACAATTTTCTAAAATGTCTTGGTATGCGAAAACATGAAGATTTTCCTTCACTGGAAGCGGTCTAGATCCAGCATTATCCCTCCTTCACCAAACTTATAGTTGGGACAACTGACTTAATTGACAATGCACTGGAAATGATCGCAAAAACCAGGCAGATTTCTTTTTACTCTTTACACTAGGAACAGTTCATAGTGCACAGGAACATTTTATATAGCGCTTTTTACAGTGGTGCATTGTCTCAAAGCAGCTTTACAATATTATATTATCTAAAAAGGCCAATTCCAATTTGAGAAAGCTTTAGCGTCAGTGGAAAGGAAAAACTCCCTGAATGTAAAAGAAAGAAACTCCAAAAGGGACCCACCCTCCTTGGGTGGCCTAGATGTTAACGGAAATAGTTAAGTTTGTATTAATAGTAAAATTAAGCAAATAATAACAATTAAATAAATAATGTAAGTATGTAAATATGTATTAGTGCTAAGCAACCTTATGAATATAGCAGCTTATATTTCCAAGGAGTTCACACACTTTCTTCTCCATATAACTTACAACCCATAATTTATTCTCAGCTGATGATTATATAGATTTTGCACTTGTCTAACACAAGGTGTAAATATTATTACGTATAAAAGAACTGGAAAATGAAATGGTGAGACTGCTGTTTCATGATCAATAAGATGTTAATCAGGATAAGGTAACTAATTAAGGCATAATAAAGAATAATTAGCACAATGTTTGAGATCTGAGTCATTGGGCTTTGATGTATAAAAATAAACCACAATACTTTGCTTATTATCTACCAAATAGATCTTTTATTACATGCTATCACTGCAGTTACACTTTAAAAGAAACACAAAGACGTTTAAACTCACCATAATTGCTTGTTCCATGTTGTTTGAAGAGCAGTACTTTATAATGTAATGTCTAATTAAAAGTTCATATTAGACTTCCATTGTATGGACTTAATTAGTTCTGTACATTAGTATTAAATTCTAATTAAAACCTATCATACTTGCACACATTATCAGAATAATATAATGTATTTAATAATTTACAAAGATTTAAAAATGCAGAGAAATATTAATGACTTTAACATCTGCATACTATCATTTACTGCCTGGAGTCAAATCAGTTGTTTCTGAATAGTTGTTTTGCAGTTTTGCTGAGTCACTTGTTGGTTTAATTGGGTACGAAGTGATTTTTTTATTACTAGCTCATAAAATTATTGATCCAAAGAGGAAACAGTCATTATTTATATTTCTTGGATGGTGCAACCTCTGAGGTATGGCAGTCTCCATTTAGAGAGGTAGGGGTGTGCCAAATACATACATTTTTAAATTATGAGGTAACCCTGAGGCAGTCAATTCATAATTCATACTATATTTTTTAATAAACAGTTCAATGGGAACAACAATATTGTCTGCATGTCTGACTGGATCTATAACCATTACATTTGAATCCTGAAACTCAGTTAGAAGCATGTAATATTTACTGCTTGAAATTTTTAAAATAATAATATAATAAAAGCATTGTATTAACCTGGACACAACATAAATTGACACAAAACCCTACACAGTAGTGGATGCATAAAATCCAGCACTAAAAGTTGTTTCTGTCTGATCATTTAAAGATATATAATGATGAATCTAATTATTTAAAAATGCGTATTTATGCAATTTACTGGAAAGTGCATTCACGCAAAGTGCAAAGGTCGCTGACACAGACTGACCCTCAATAGCTGTTTACAACATGTAAATAAATTCATACAATACTTTATTTCTAATAATACAATAAATTAATACAAAAAAACAATATTTGAGGGCTTGAGGGAATATTTGTGAATAATAATACATGCCAATAATTTATTTTCATGTAGCAGGCTAAAGAAGTCTTGTAGAACAGAACTGGGGACTGTGTAAAAATCTTTCAAAGTTCTGTGTTTTAAATTGTCTCTATAACAATACCAATAACAATAATCACAATTAAATGTTTGGTGAGTGATTCATGGGTTGGATTTCTATGGTCAGGCAAGCACACACCATCCTAAGATCAGTCCGAAGCCAAGGCATTGGTAGTGGTGTAAAGTATCTAGAGCAGTGAGAATATATTCTCTGGTGTAATGAATCATGCTTCACCATCTGGCAGTCTGACGGACAAATCTCTGTTTGGCAGATCTGATCCTTAGGTCAACTGAAGGGAAATCAAGGCCCACAAAAAAGTTTTGCCAAGTTTGGTGAAACTTGACTGGGTTGCACAAAGATCTGACCGGAACCACATTAAACACCTTGGAGTGATGTACAGAATCAACCATAAAGCCTTCCTGGATGAAGGGTAGACTTAATATTAACAATAGCGCAAATGACAACTCCTCTGCTTGCCTCGACTGGGACATGACGGGTTCCCATAGCCTATATTTGAATTAATTGAGGATAGGATACTTTTTATGGCAGTGGTTGCTGTTACAGCTCCAGGATATTATTCTCTCCCAGATACAACAAATCATGTCTGTGTGATTCCCAACCCCAGGTCTTCCACCAAACTCCAAACATCATCAGCCAACAGATTGGTGCTGAAGGTTTTTTCACATCAACGAAGAGACTCAGTTTTAAGGTAGAATGCTCATCTTCTTCTTTCATCTGCTGGCAATGGTGTCAAATTAATATGAAGAGTATAATGTGTTTTTCCCCATGCAAGTGGATCTACCTGCAGAAGTCTGTTGCCTGGTGTTTTTTGAATAGAAGCTTTTGATGGTTGCTAGCCTGTTCCCTTGCAGGTGTAAAATGTAGTTGTTGTGACTACATTGGGTAGATATGGAAAAGCTGTTTAAGTTGCCATAAGGTTTTACAGCAATATAAAATTGTTCTTTGATTTACTTTATCCCAGGATATTTCTACACATGCCCTGTCAATGCTACACTGAAAACCTGCAGCTTCCCCGTGTGTGAATTGATGTTGACCATTTGCCTTATTTACCTGGTTTGACAGTAACCACTTGAGTTTGTGCCTGTTGTTTTAATCATGATTTTATACTGGCTTGGTTACACTTTTGTTAGTAAAAAAATAAAAGCAATTAATTAGTGTAGTTTGACATTTGGTAAGATAAAATGAGTCACTGAGATAAATTGTTTATTTGAATTGTAAACATTGTGTTAACTATTTAGTTTAATTATTTAATACAATTGAAAGTTGGAAGATCAGTTTGGGAGAACATGCAGTGTGTGGATTTGTGTTAGCATTGCATTTCTGTGTTTTAAGAATACTAACTGAGAAACCATCTGGATTCATAAAAGTGGCATAAGGCATTGGTATAAAATCTTTTTTGATTTAAGAGGCAAGTAGTTTACTGTTTTAGAAGTCTTTATATATCTGACACTCATCCAAGGGTGTCAGGTCCTTGTTAGATTGAATTTATCAGTCATCCAGGGTAAAATTCAGGTACAGAAATAACCTTTGGTTTGATTTAAAGTTATAATACTCTGTCCATGCATAATATGTTACTGGATGATTGTCGTCCATGCGCTGCTAGAAGATATCTTTTAGGCCAATCCAAAAACAGTTCAGCCTATTAGTCTGTCAAGTGTTTCTTAGAACTAGGTCAAAAGAAGTTGATTCCACATCTTTTCTCAAAAACAAACATATATTACTGCAAAAATCCTATCATCCACTGTTACATTTATCTCTTTTGATTACGCCCTTCTCTAAACCATCAACAGATTTGGATTAAGTTAGAACTGACAGTTTCAACTTTGCTAAAATACGCTTTTCTCCCCAGCTTCAAAGAAATTGAAAGTAGGCAGCAGTTACAGTGATACAACTCACAGAATGCTCTATTGAAAATTAAGCAAAAATTATAAATCTAACAATTATGAAGTGAGAATAATTTGTGTTGGAATTGGGTGGTTAAACAGACAACGGGGGGTGAAGGGCACACAAAAGAACTATGAAGACAGATTATTTAATTGAATTTAATTACATTTGCATTTTTCAGACAGGTTTACTATAAAGAGGAATTTAGAACTGATGCAATCTTACTTACTAATCAAACTTGCAGTCCAAGCAAGGGCTTCGGTCAAGAGCCAAACAGCAATAACTTTACCATTGCAAAAGCACACTTCCATAATTATAATTAAAAACATATTTTTCTATGATTCTTATTTTCAACTTTAGAGTTGAAAATGACTTTTTACAATCAGTAGCATAGTAGCATGGGAATGTGATGCTGCCCTGGGCTTTCATTTCTGTGTTCACACCTAACCTAACTCATGGTTTTTTTTAACTAATAAAAATAATACCACACCTGCTTTGTGAATCTGCCACGTGTTATGGGTAAATACTGTTACCCATTCACTATACAGTGTTAGAGCTCCTACCGTGTGCATGCAAACGCGTCACCGCCAGCGCCACCATTGCAGAGCGAATCTCAGTAGCTGCTTTTATTAGTATGGTGGCTAACAATGTGATAGCAAACACCTGGAGGCTCTGCTATATTCTAATGAGCCTCAGCGTAGTTCGCTGCCACGTCGTTAGAGATTCACAGCTTTGTCCTGTTCGACATTCAACATTTTCTCCAAAGAGATAGACGGTAACATCGCGGGGTGTTTTGAGTCGACGGATGTGTACAAGGGAAACCTCGGAGGTAATCTAGTCGGTAGGGACAGATCCAGGGTTTAGATTACCGAGTGCTCTCTGGCTGGCTCGCGCCCCTATGTAGCACATTTACATGCTTTCTGCACGGTTGCCCTCTATCGTTTCTGTGCCCCGATCGGCTGAAACGTCTGTTCGCCAGCTGTGCGTGACATTTATATGTTGTCTGTTCCCCAATTCCCGCATCCTTGGGTCCTCGCTCTGATCCATATCATATAGTGCTCTATTTTGTAGTGTTGGCCTTTGTAATGGTGTCTGAATACGAACAATCTAATTTCTAGTGTATTCTAAAAATCCTACAGTACAAATCAATACTGTGCAAACAATAACTGTAGCAGATAAGAAATATCCAGAATGCACTGTGTTGTTTGGTTTCACAAGATTCACAAGACACTTCTCGATTTTGTGAGAGATGATTAACCAAAAAGTTTAAATATTTTTTTTCAATGCAAAGTTTTCATTTAGAAACAAAAGTGCTTGTTTGGAAACTAAATATCAGCTGTCAAGACATGAACTGATGGCAAGATGTTCAATGTGGTTATGCAACGCAACCTATGACACAATAGAGGTATAAAGTGTATGTAAAGTGTATGAAATCTTTCACTGCCCTTATAAATTCTCATTTATTCATTTCCAAAGCTGTTTAATCCAATTCAGGATTGCAGGGAAGTGGGGCATAACTGGTGGCAGACAGCCCCTTGATTGGATATTAGTTCATAGTTCATAGCTGCCCGTAACTTTCTCTAGTCTTATTTCATTATATATTTGAATCTTTGTTTGACTTCAAGTTCAATGCAGTTTTGTCAACAACATTTTTATGCATTTAAATCTGGCTTTGTGAAATGCTTTATTTGGATTGAATTAAACAGCTAACCTTGGGCCTGCCATATACCTAAATATAATGCATGGATGTACATATTTGACATTATGATTGTGTTTTATAATTTACGATAATCTGCTCTTTAGTGGTTGTGTGTGGCAACCTGTCATGTTAGCAATCAGATTCTCTAACACATTTCGACACATTTGCCACAGAGGAATTTATAGCAGTTCTCTTATTTTTGCAGCATGTTAGATAATATACAGGTTTTAAACTACAAAAAAAAACAAAGAGAATACAAAGTTTCTCACAGACTCATTTCTGCTATTCGGAAAAAAAGCACAGCAGATGTTATAGGTCAGGTTCCACACTGTACTGATCTGTCAGACTTGTCTATCACTAATCACATAGAGTTCACAGCTGTTTTCTTTGCTTTCTGCTCAGAAATTGAATTCAGATGATTCTTTGCACCTTTTGGTAAAGCCACCTGGAAGGCAGGTTTGGCAAATTAGTTTAGGGACATTTTATGCACAAATGCATAAATCATGTATTACTAGAATTCATAATGCTTAGTGTGTAATGTTCTTCCAAAGTGGTGTTTTAAGAAGATCATCCACACACCATGGGTAAACAAAACAACTAATAAATATAAAGGTTTATTTCTTAAATCAGAATTGAAAGAATATTTGGATATTGTGGGGTGTACATTTAGGGAAGTTGAATTTGTAGATGTACTATTAGTAGAGTAAGGATTAAGCAAATACCTTTTTGTAAGCTTGTATCTCAAGTAGCTTTTTATTTAATTATGTATGCTTCAAAAACCTCTCTGTGGCAGTGACCTCTTTTAACTGGATAATGTTTTCTGCCACACTGCAAAAGATTGTTTGAGAATGGTTTGAGGAACACAAAAAGAGCCCATAGCTTTTATTTGGCCTCCAAATTCGCCAGATCTTCATCTATTCAGTGCATCAACTCACAATTTACATGATTCAAATCATCTTCTAATGTCTTGGTGAAAACAGTGGCCGAAAAACGAATCTTTTAACCGCCACCATATTCGACTATAGACTCTATAGTCGAATATAGAATTTATAGAATTTATAGTCATTCTATAGACTATAGAATGATGTGCTTTACCAATAAGCTTTAACTTGGTCTCATCCCCAGAAGAATTTTGGCATACATTTTGGCAAACTGAATTTCTAAATTCAGTTACACACCCCACTGTGTCAGCAGTGGGGTTCTTCTGGGTCTCCTGTCTCTCCTGCCATAACATTTCATTTTATTCAAATGTTGACACTGATGCACCCTGAGCCTGCATAACAGCTTGAATTTCGGTTGGTGCTGCTTATCCAGGCGATCCTACGTTGCAACCTTTTGTCAGTTTTTTTTCTTACGTCAACTTCCAAGAAGATTAGCTACAGTGCCATTGGTTTGTAATGGGACTGGGACTGGTAGCACGGCCCCATTACAACCTAGCAGTTAAGGTACTGAATTATGGACTGAACCATGGACTCAAAGGTACAGGGTTCAAATCCCTTGATATTGTTGATAATTTTTCACAATATTGGCTCTCAAGACAGTTCTTTTCCCTTCACTCTATTCATGCTTAGTGTGGCACACACATACGCACAATGCAAAGATTGAGTCAAATTATTTCCTTTCCCTCTGGTTTCATGTGTAATTTGTATTTTGCCCACACCTGTTACTTGCCATGTGAGTTTAAATGACATGCTTGAAACAAAGTTATTTATCCACACTTTTAAAAAGGTGCCATTATTTTGTCTTGCCCATGTTTTGAGTTTTGTGTGAAATTATGTTAAATTGCATTTTGTTTTTCTCTGCTTATTTGTGTTGTTCCAATATACACAAAGGAAATAAACATGTGTGTAACAAAACATGTGTAATTGCAATACTTTTCTGGGAGAAATACTTGTTGCCAACACTTTCAGTCATGACTGTATTATCCTCTATTATTTATTTGCATTATTCACAATACCAAACTATACAAGGAAAACATTTTTGCTGACTTACCAGACAAGTTGATGTTTCTCTGTTTTTTCTATTCTGTTTATACCCCTGGCTTTAAAGTAAACTGCCAAAACAGAGCAATGCCAGCTAAGTCTAGCTGCTAGTAATTGTCTAGTAGTTGTTTTTGTATGCATTATAAAAGTGTAAGTGTCATTGTTCTAAGCTACATATAGAGAAATACATCATTTTATAATGCTTTATAGAATCATTTCATATTGTTTTTTTATTTTATCTTTTGGTTGCAGATGTTTTGAATCTCTGTTTAAAGGTTTTTGTACCCATGGTGTGCCTATTTTTCCATATATTACTCTACCCTAAATAAGGCTCTTATGGTACATTCACACTGCAGCAAAGCATGGAATTGGATGTGGGGGAAACAAGAATGGCAAGGAATAAAAGTTGAAAACTTGTCAGTTTTATGCAAATGACAAGTGAATGATGCTTGGCAAATTATTGACTGTGACGTGTGACATTTTAGTCATCCATCACTCCTACAATCAGGCAACACAATGAAATCTGTCTATAGTACAACTTTTGTCTCTACAGACACAGCGGGTATCGTCTGGCTTCCAAAACTGATACAAGTCACTTTTTAAAGCCAGGTATAATTCCCAGATCCAAAGTAAACTGAAAATAATTATAGTGGATCAAATTGGGCACTTGCATTTTTATTATGATATCACTCAAAATATTAGTACCTTTTCTTTGCTGTAGTGGGAAATAAATGACCCTTTATCAGCACTTTCCAAACTTGCTGCTCTTTGTATTACTTTATGATATGTTTACTGATCAGCATATTGCGTCACACAGTGTTCCTACTCTTCTTGTATTAGGAATACAAGAAGGGAAATACCTTGAACAGAGCGCCAGTCCATCACAGAGCAACACAAACTCACATACACACACACACACACACACACACACACACACACACACACACACACGCTTAGAGGCATTTTAGAAAAGCAAGTCCATTTACTAGCACAGCCCATGCAGTAATGCAGGGAAAATATACCAAAGTCCACAAGGCAGTAATCAGACGACAGGATCGAACATTAAAGCTGTATGGTGCAAACTGTATGCATCCATACATCTTCTGTAATATTACAGAATGTCATAGAAAACTTAATACACATCAAATAAAATATATTGATTCTAGGGTCTTTTATTGAGTTTTCTTGGGTCCACACATACATGTACATTAAGCCATTTCACCCATACATGATCTACAAACATAACTTCCTCACAGTGTCACATTAGGATTTTTTTTTACCAAATACAGGAGCAGAAGTTTTTTAATGATTCGGTATAGCTACTCATGACCTCTTCAAGGCCCTGACATTTCATGGAAGCTGCAGATAAAGTCCTGCAATACCTTCATTTATCTCTCTGTATTTCTTTCCTTATAATTTTCTCTGCTGCTCTAATTACCATGCCCAAGGCTACAACTTAAAAAATGAATTTGAGGAATTAGGAAAAAAGAAATCTGAACATTTGATGAGGCTACACTGCTGTTTGCTTTCTGCAATGAGATTAAATCCATTCTGTCGTTCCATTATAAACAATATGCTTTTTTCTGCAGGCACGTTGTTGAAGATATTTGATGTTTAAACGGGCTGGCCCAAAGGCATTTTGTTTGCTAATGAAATTGGCTCATAGCTAACTGTGACTGGTCTTTGTGTGATATAAATTGCAAAAATACATATTTTGTGAGCAGTAAGTAAACCATGAATATTTAAGTGAACATTTAATCCAAACAGAATCAAATGACTCATTGTATTTAGCTGATGGTTTGTAAATGAGCAACAATTTTCACCTAAAATGAATCCATAATTTGAAAGCTGAATGGTGGTAGAGGTCATGCGAAGAGTTTCCGATAAAATGCCAGAGAAATAATAAAAAAGACTCTCCAATATACTAAGGGCTGACCTTGAATTTGAGGATAAACAAGCATGAAGCAATTTTCTGCGCAGAAGATTGCTAATATGTTTCCCTCTGGATATTCTAAAAAAATAGATAGTGATATTGGTAGGAAAAATATATTAGAATGTGGAAGGCAAAGTATTTAACTTTTTTTGTATTTTTTGCTGGTAAAAATGACTTGTCTGTATTGCAGCATAGTGTCTTATTAACTGTGCATCCCCTTTACTGGATACAATATGTAATATTAATTACTTTAAGACTAGTAGAAGGGTTGTTATTAAATCTCTACATTCATGAAGTCATATTGGTTATACATCTGTTTTACATCAGATCATACATTATACAGAGTCCAAGATACAAATACAGGAACAACAAGGTGAAGATATTATTGCAACAGTGAATTTCTCTCATGGACAGTAAGGGAATGACCTACTAATGGAAATCATTCTTGTGTGGTACATGTACATTTCTACAACTAGGCAGATGAATTGCCAACCAGCAAACATCAGTCAATATTATGAAGATGTCAGTCCTACTAACATATGGCAGAGAGGATGGGGAGTAGAGGAAATCCCTATAGTTTCAACGTCAGTCTACTTTAGCATAAAGTGAAATTCAGTGTTTGCATATCAAGGCTGGCCTGATTGAGTTGCTTCCATTTGCTAAAAATGTTATCTGGACTTCGATATTGACTTACAGAAGCAAATTGAAATTGATGGAATAGGTTTCTATCGGCATGAGGCATCCGTTCATATATGCATGAGAAGCAAAGCCAAAACAGGTTTCTTTATTAATGGACTGACACAAAACTCCATCAACAAATAATATCCACTGGCACCTGGTCGAGATTGGATTTTTATATTAATGTCAAAACTCATTTTAAGCTCACTGTTGCAAAGGTTCCATTTTTAGTATGGGCTGCAGATGCTGAGAAAAATAAAACATGCTGAACAGAACATAGATATGGATTTCTTTATAGATTACACACCATATATGTGTATCATTTATACAGAGACATACAAATATCCAACTCTTTGTATAAATATGTGTATATAGTATTGAGCTTAATTTAACAAAAACACAGACAGAAAGGCAGATAGATAGTTTTGGGGTTGTTGGTGTTTTAAATCATGATTTAACCCTCCTGTTGGTTTCCTTTCAATTTTGGTGAACTTAGTATTTTTCACAGACATAAATATGCTTTCCGTCATCTGGCTGAAATAAGGCTTAAGACTTTTAACTGTAGACTTTGCCAGGACAATGCATATAAATACACAAAATTAATTATCATTAATTACATCCTCAACAATGGTCTACACAGTTAATAATTTTTCTTTTTTTAAAATGGCTTTAATAAACATACACACATGGTGGTAATATGTCAAACGGTATATATATATATATATATATATATATATATATATATATATATATATATATATGTGTG
>JAUZST010035507.1:0-28046 GCA_034779995.1 Parotocinclus haroldoi | reverse complement strand
ATTATAGCACGTCCCGTCCTGTAACATAGGGCATGTTCGATTAATCGTACCAGCCGGTTATTAGGACCAAAACGATCTCGTCCTGATGTGCTCCCATTAACCGGAATCGACTGTACTCCCTAAATTTAATGAGGTAAAAACCTTGGGAGTTACCAAGACTGTGTATCAGTATCAGTTGTAAGAGTCTTGAACTGTTACTGTGTGTGTGTGTGTGAGAGAACTGGTACTGGTTCAGAAAAAGTAACTTTTGGAGAAAACAGAATATGTAGTTAGTTGTTGATAATAACACGCTTTTCTACTGTAAGAACACGTTTGTATCATGTAGTGTAGCATGTGGCTCCTGCAGCACTAACTATATTAGCATAGCAAGAAAGGGAAATAGCGTAAGGCAACACGGTCAAGAGGGAGTGATTGCCATCAAACCTGAGTGATCGCCCTCAAGAGGCGAGAAAGCAACAGACGAACATCCCATATCTCCTCAAAACTCTTTGAGGACTCTTTTTGCCATCTGGCTAGTCAGTTACCGACAATGCATGGCATAAAATGTAAAAGTGAGATTCCAGCTTCAGAATTGAGACGCCATCATCCAAAGTGACTTGCATTTGATACATTCGTACGATGAAAGCAATAAGTGGCAGCTTTGAACCCCTTTTTGATTTGAACCCAGGGGCGCCTCATCCGTAGTCCGGGACCTTTCCGCTAGGCTACCCCTCTTCTAGAGATTCGGGTGGAATTTAAAAAGTATCAGATGTTCTTTGAGCGTGTTCTATAGAGTGTCCTATAAGTCCGGTGTCAAAAGGTAAAAAAAAAAAAACCCACCAACAAGCACATGGTTAATGCTGGCAGGAGTAATGGCATTGCATGCTTCGGTAATGCAAACCTCGTTTACTCTGACAACAATCATATGATTTCATTTATCCTGTATGGGGCCTTGAATTTTGACACATGATCTGCATGCAATCTGTTAAAGTCAGCAGCAGTTTCTCTTTGACTTCCATTTCCTGAGAGTAGCATTATTTCCATTAATTCCATTATTTCCATTTGTTTTCCTTTACTCTGATATGTCATGAGCTGTACAAAAGTAAAAATATGCATTTATCTTCTGACGCACTCTCTCTATATAATTATATACTGTCAAGTTATGCATTTATTGAAGCCACAAGTCTTACCAAGCCAGTGTTTGGACAACTGGCGAAATTTATTGTTAATTATGTGTAAAACGTATGAAAGTAATTGTAACATGTTTTAGTGTTAACATCCATACCAACACACAGCTGTACAGCATTTAACTGGGGCTTACTTTCTTTAAATATTAATATGACATCAAAGCTGAAACTTGTTACATTCGTAGTTTATCTGGTATGATGGCTCAGTACCAATTATTGAAAAGAAAAACACCAAAAAATAACAACCAACTATGAAAGTACACTGCTCACAAAAATGAGGGGATATTTCGTCATGGGATATTTTATTTTGGAGTATCCCCTAATTTTTGTGAGCAGTGAAATATAATTTGTGAAAGAAATACATTTTTGTGCTTTTTCTTAAAGGCATTTTCTTTTTCAGTTTGGTCTTCCAAACACCCAGGACGCGTGCATGAGCTCTCTGCTGAGCTCAGCAAGTGTACAGCTCGTCCCACCAGCCACGTCTTCTCACTGGCACTTGATGGGCTTCTTTACCAAGAATTTATTTTGAAAGAGGAGCAGACAGGAATTTGGAGCGGAGTTGATCTCTTGTTATGACTTTTCATCCCGAGAGGCGATTTCATGATGATTTTTACTGTTCTTCTCACTGAGTTTAAAACTGTGACACTGCAGTCTGTAAAACGTTTAATCAGAGCTTGTTCTACATCTCTGCATTATTTGGATGCATTAAAACCAGGCTGACCAATCAGAGCTCGGTTGTCAGGCAGAACAGCTCATCGTACTAAGAGCAGAGCACAAGCGCGTGTAGGACAAGCAGCAGGCTGACTCTAAAAACAACGGATTTTAATCAGTTAGAAAAGGCCTTCAGACACACTTGCAACGGATCTAATCTAAGATCGAATTATCATGGTCGAAGCGGCTGGATTTGGAATTGGGTCTGGGTTCTAGTTCTTGCTCAAGCTAGAGATAGGATTTGAACCCTGGACTCTGCAGTCCAGCACCTTTTTTTTGCTCAATTTCTCTGCCTGTAAATGGATGTTTGACTTCATCAGAATGCACAGGAAAAACGACAAATCTGTTGAAATGTTAAACGTTATAATCGCTGCTTTAGATTGGATCAGCAACAGCACTGTACATCGTACCGCTCACAGCTGTATTTGTGTTACATGTTCCCAAAGATCCAGGTTTATACAGAGTGATTTCTTTTGAACCACATCTGTAAGAGCTGAGGTTTTGTCCTCTTAGTAAGGATTTGAACCAGTCTGTTAATTATAAGCCTTTTTTTTCTCTGCCGGGCTTCCATGAGAGTTTAGACTAATAATTGCTGCTTTTGATATATTCCTAAACATAAGAGAAGATCTTTCTCTCTCATATACACACACACACACACACACACACACACACACACACACACACACACACTGAGGAGCTTCTGGAACTCGAGAGCAGAGGCTGCAGGGCGGAGAGAAGGAGGAGAGTGTAGGAGAGGTGTCACTTTTCACTGAGCACTTTCCACCATAAAGGAGAGAAAGAAAGTGGGTGATGTGTGCTGAATTCTCTTCACAGTTTGCACTCTGAGGAAAGGAGAGGTTTAGTCACAGCAGCAGAATCGAGAAAGCCTCAGATCCGAGCAAACTCGAAAGAAAAGCGCACCGTTTTGAGGACAAAACGGGGTGAAAGGAGGGGAGAGGGAACATTTTCAAGAGTTTCCAGACGTGTGGCTGGTCTGTGTGAGGAGAACGCAGTCGGAGCTCTGCTGTTTCACAGCTGGACTGAATGAAAGCAAACGCCTGGTTCTTTCAGTCCCGGGTTAGATGCGATCACCTTCACCATGCGGAGTGACCCTATTCTGTTTGCCTCCAGGGGTGAGTGTATGCCTTCAGGGTAACGGAAGGGAATTTCTGTAGCTACTGGGTTGGACTGGTTTAACCCTTTCTATAGAAAACAAAGATGTGTTGGTATAGGTTGGCTCATGGTTCTAACATGGCAGGTAGCATGTGGTTCTAATTTGGAGTCTGAAGTGTTGCCTTACTCCAGAGTAACCTAGAGAAAAGTTGTTTTGCATTTTGTTTTCACGGATATGAATTATGTTCACATGCATTAATCATCTAGACATTGCTCTCAACTTTTGCTCAGATTTCCTTTGAGTATGACATAATAGGGTGTTTTATTTAGTAAGAATATTACTGTTTTGTCCAGTCTCTCATGCTATAGTCAAATCCTAAACTCTGCTCAAGTACTATTAGGATATTAGCAGCGGGGCAGCTTTAAATGGTTTGTCTGTGGTTTGATTGGCAGCTGCACAGCATTGATTAATACGCTGCCTTTGCATGGCTGGACAGACTGCTGTGGTAGCCAGCATGGCAGGAGCAGGGTGATTACGAGCTTTTATTATGGTTAAACCATGTGATTATTATAACAAGATTTATGTCACTATGTCAAACGAGGGTAAAAGTTCACTCCAGTGCATGTAACATTAGTCTATTTCTTAGTTTATCGACTTACCAGCAAACAGACCCTGTACCACAAGTCATTCAATTTATTCAAGGGAAAAGTGGGCATTGCTGGTCAAATAACATTTTGATTTTCAAAAACAAAAGAACATAACACGGCCTTCGCGACTTCAAGCGACACTATATGGCTGTATGTTTGTGGACACCCAAGCATTACATCCAAAAACATGGGTGTGAGGTGTAAAGTGTGAAGGGACTCTTAGTTTAGGCGCTGGACTGTGGACCAGAAGGTCAAGCGTTCAGATCCCACCTGTTGGATCCTCGAGCAAGGCCCTTAACCCACAAGTCAAGTCAAATGTATTTCTATAGCGCTTTTTAAAATGGAGCATTGTCTCAAAGCAGCTTTATACTATTATATAATCTTAAAAGGCAAGTCTCAAATTGAGCAAGCACAGGGTAAAAATGCCATGTTAGATGCAAATGTTGCTGCTTTCACAGTTTCCTCTCTTCTGAAAAGGTTTCCTCTTGGCCTTGGAACATGCCTGTGAGATCTGCTCTACAATAAACCCTGGCTCACTGCTTGTAATCCAGTTCATCTCAAAGATGTGTGGTGATGCTAAAGGCTTTGGGCAGGGCAGGGCTTTGTGTGAGCCAGCCAAGTTCTCCATCGAAGATGGCAAGCTATTACTTCATGGAATTTGTTTAGGAAAGCAGAGCAGAGCACACAGCTGAACTGATTTACTTTTATTAAAAGTGTCATTTTGTGGTTTTTGGTGCAACTCATTCTGCCACAGTCTGTAGATAGAGAGTTCTGCATGTGTGCTGTATAGGGGCGTAACCACAAATGTCACAATGTGCATAATAGAATTTGACGCTGTCTAATTCAGCATCTAATGCAATTGCATTTTCTGAACACCAGAGGGCAATCATGTGTAATTCTCTCGAAGGGAGGCATGTGAAACTGTTTTATTTTAATCACAAAAGACTAAAGACTCTTTGTTAAAAATGTATACAGGAAAAGTACACATTATTTTGCTTTATTTTTAAGAAAAAAAAGGGAACGGTTCACTCGGTGACTTTGTGTATGCTGAGGGTAAAATAGAGCATTTTAAATTTATAATATACAACCTGTTCAAAGTGATCAGGGTAGCTTCACAAAAAAAAATAATAAAAAAAATAAGGTTTTGGGTTCGATCCCAAGTGGAGTGGTCTGGGTCCTTTGTGAGTAGAGTCTGAATATATTCTCTGCGTCTGTGTGGGTTTCCTCCCACAGCCCAAAAACATAAATTAGGTTAACTGGTGTCCCTAAAGTGGTGTGTATGTGTCTGTGTGTGTGTGTGAGTGTTTGATTAAGTGTGCCCTGGATGGATTGTGGCTCTGTCTAGGCACCAGCTCTTGCATGACACTGTATAGGATTAAGAGGATAAGGAAGTGACTTAATTAATTTGAACCTCTTTAAGGAAATTGTTTAAACTTCAGAAATAAAAAAAGAATCATAAGAAAATTGAGTCGTGACCTCAGTATCGTAAATCGTTGTTACACCCTTAGTGTTTATTGTAAGAACCCGCTGGCAGTAAGTGGCTGAAAAAACAGAGATTATAAGAGTTAAACAACTTTTAAATAATGTATTAAAAAATGAAAGCTGTCTTTAATAAAAACAAAGCAACAGCATACCTGGACTTTGTTACATTTACATCATTTAGCAGAGCGACTTACAATTAATGCAGTCTTACAATCCAGTAAGCAGTTGTGGGTTAAGGGACTTGCTGAGGGACTTAACTGTGCAGGCAACAGCTTGGCAGAGGTGGGATTTGAACCCTGGAACTTCTGGTCCATAGTTCAATACCTTAACCTCTAGGCCACCACATTCCCTTAAACGCATAAAACTCAAGGACTTAAAATGGGCTTAAAAAGCAGAATTAAATGAAAGTTGCACAATAAAACCCTTAAAAAAAGAAATACATTATAAGGAGTGTCCACATACTTCTGGCCATATAGTGTAGATGTTGCGAAGTTCAGCGTAAGTCTAAATGTGGGATTGGTTTGAACTCTTGCTCAGGCTCTGTTGGCAGTTGTCAGCCTGGATGGATGTGGTGTTAGTTGGCACTTCATTAGGGGGTGTAATGTGGGAGCTGCTCTCTGATCCCGTTAGCCTTTGTTTGTAGCTGCTCCTTTTTTGACACAGCTCCCTAGTGATGGCTTTTTTTCACACAGATTTGCACTTCTCTTGCTTCGGTCGGGTTTTAGTATCGAGTGTTTTATCTTTCTTTTTTACTCTCTGACACACACACACACACACACACACACACACACACACACACACACACACACATACCCACCAAGAGCTCGTTCTTATCACCCTGTAATTATTGCAGGACGGCCCTTTGTTGGCGTACAGACAGGTCTCACTGGGTTTTTCTGTCTTTTCTCTGCTTGTCATTTCTCTGTTTGTATCTCCCTTGCTGCTCTAAACATTTATTGGACAGTAAGTGCTTCTCGTATATTTGCTCCTCAAAGCACAGTAGAAGGGCTGATGTTAGTGGGACCCGTGGTATCGTTTTTTTAAACAGCGGTACACAGTGGATAACGGTTACAGTCGTACATGTTGCAGGTCAGGTTTGGATACTATTGTACTTGGGACAAAAGAACATGATTAAGATTTCACCAGATTTTGCTTAAATTAATAGCTGACCTGTTTATTAAGAGTCTCTTTAATGTATCTTGTATTTAGGAGTGGCATGGTGCGGTTGTGCAGTGCAATCGATTATGCTAAACTGACCCAGTGAAAGTTACTGTGTGTGTCATGAATAGCCATTGGTGCCAAAAGCAACATTAAATACATAATTAAACCGAATAAAAATCTTGTATGTAAGTTTAGTTTTGACAGAGCATCTTTATTTCTTTCCTTTTCTTTTCTTTCTTTTTTTCTCTTTCTCTCTATTTCTTTCTTTTTCTTTACTTATTTCTTTCTTTATTTATTTTCTTTCCTTTTCTTTTCTTAGTTTTTTGTTTTGTTCTTTCTTTCTCTTTTGTTCTTTCTTTCTTTTTCTTTCTCTCTCTCTCTATCTTTCTATTTTTCTTTTTCTTTTCTTTTTTCTTTTTTTCTTTCTTTCCTTTTATTTTCTTATTTCTTTTTATCTTTTCTTCTTTCTTTCTTTCTGTTTTTATTTTCTTTCTTTCTTTCATCTCTCACTCACTCACTCTCACTCTCTCTCTCACTCTCTCTCTCTCTCTTTCTCTCTCTCTCTCTCTCTCTCTCTCTCTCTCTCTCTCTCTCTCTCTCTCTCTCTCTCTCTCTCTCTCTCTCTCTCTTTCTCTCGCTCTCGCTCTATCGTCCTCCTTTTCCTCTTCTTCACCTTCGTTACCTCTTCCTTTCTCTATTTATTCGTTTCTACTCCTGCTGCTTTCTGCTATCTCTCTCTCTTTTTTTTTACTGTTTTCCACACTGTGTGTGCATGAGAGACAGACAGAGAGACAGACAGACAGAGCGAACGGTACTGGCAGAGCAGACTGTAATAAGGTTAAGTGAGGCTTGCGTGAGAGCTTGAAAGAGAGAGAGGGGGGAGCAGAGGAGTGGATCGGAAAGGAACTGACGCCCTGTTTCAACTTAATGAAGGAATTTTGAGTTTTCTCTCTCCCACTCTCTCTCCTATCCTCTTTTCACTCATCATACTCTTCCTTGCGTCCTCTGCTTCAGTGGCTGTGGGAAGCCAGCACGGCATGGTCACAGACTCCACCAGTAAAAGAAGTCAGACAAGAAGTAAGTGTATTTTTGTAATTCCATTTATGTTCTTGGCAGGACTGGGCGCGATCTGTATAGCAAACAAATACCTCTAAAGTACACATTGTTTCAGGTGTTTAAGGCTCAGGTTACTTTTTCCTCTACATAAATAAACCAGTCATCTAAATAAGAGAGATTTCCATTGCCTCGGGAATATTGGGCTGTGAAGAGTTCGGTGGATTGTGCTCAGCCTGAAGTTCTTGTGTGTATGTTTGTGTGTTTGATTATGGATGTGTGTCTGTAGGTCTGCGAATGGTTCAGTTGTAGCTGGAGCATCACTCGGTGGTTACGTGAGGAAGTCACAGACTAGAATATACGACCGTAATATATAATGGTGTGATATATGCATATCTAGTCCATGATACAGTTTAAAAACTCAGAATCATCAGTTGTTATCTAAGACATACCTTAAGATTAATATTTGGAATAAGTACCTAATGTTTACCACCTGCGTACGATGGGCTGAATACTATCCTAAGGTCTCTCCATGTCAGATAACCAAATGCATTGTCTAAGCGAAATAGAAAAAAAAATGATGGAGGTCAGCATATTCTGCTCTGAAACCTTGTTCAGCTAAAGTATGTTAGATTGTTTTTAGTAAATGTATTTTTATTGTTACTGTTGTCGTTGCTATGCTTTAAATACGAGTTTGATTAAGCGTATCGATTGTTATCTTCTTTGTATTGATTTATTTTAGCTTGGCCTGGTAATTTATAAGTTTTCATTAAATTCCTTGGAATCTGAAATATATATACTTTTCTATTTGAATTGTTTCCCTATTCTAACGTTCTTCGCTCTGATTCTCTCTATGTACAACAATATCTATGTACTTAAAACTGGTCCACTGATTTGTTGACTTTATCTGGAATGATCTGAAAACCATGTGCCATTAAAAGGCTTTAAGTCTCATCAGGTGGCATTTCGTCCCGCTATAGAGTAAACGCATCATTGTAAAACTGGAACTGTGTGTGGCTATGGATGACTTTCACCTTCTTCATCTAGCACTCTGGCCATAAAAGGTTTTAAGTGAGCGAGTGCCCCTGTATTTGTCTGTGATACTTTAGAGGGCGTATGAAGCTGCGTTTCAGTATGAGAGTGAGGGAGAGAGAGCGAGTGCTCTAGCTTTACTGGTAGTGCAATTATCCATTATGTGTAGTAAGGCGAGAAAGTAAGGCCGGCCGATAAGATACCGGGCTTTCGCATTTAGATTAACATTCCTTATGTATTCGTGCAATGACAGTGTTTTAACAGGTAGCAGTGCTTGTATCTCCACTGTTACGTACTGTAGCAAATGACTGATTGGAGGGAAAATTCTATTTTCCCCTTTCCCATTTTCCTTGTTTTAAAACTTTGTCTGTAGGTGTTCAATATCAAAAGTTTTAATAGTATGACTGCTCTCTTTGTCTGATTTGATACAAAAAAACTAAACCAAAACCTAAATATTGTATTGATACATATTGTATACCATGGAAAAACTAGCAAGGTATTTAGCATGTTTTCCACATGTACTGTCATGCTATTTCACCCTGTTTCTATAGGTTGCAGAATGGATCCACCTAAGTGGCAGCACTGTAAAGGGCACCAAGCGGAAGAGAGCCAGGCCCAAGGTGAACTTCAAAGAGGTAAGACCCTGCCATGCAGTCTTTAAATAGCTCCTGTCCCACTCTCTACGCCCCCTCTATTTTCCTCTCCACTCTCCATTTTTTAATGCTTCACCTCTTAGTTTTGCCTCCTACTTTTTACCTTTTCATTCCTAACATCTCACAGCTGATGCTTTTCTGTTGTCTGTACATATGGATGTTTGTGTAATGTTCCAGCGTGACAAATTAGGGTTATGAGATGGACTTTCCCTCCCACTGGAGGGAAATGGGGGTGGGTATTATTAGTTTCTCATATTTCTTGTAATTAAGAGTACCAAGGGAAGACAGAAGACAACAGTTAGGAAAATTGAAAACTTGACCTGAAATAACTCCTGGCTGGTCATTTTGCATGACAACATGGAACAGCCATGACTCAGCTCATTACGGGTTTTCCTGAGAAAGTGCTTCAGAATAAAATGGCTGACCCTGTTGCTGCTTATTGCTCTGTGTGTGCTTGTGTCTGCGCGTGCGTGCGTGCGTGCGTGTGTGTGTGTGTTTGTGTTTGTGTTTGTGTATACGTATACTTACCATCTTTATATTACATCATGGGGACCAAATGTCTCCACAAGGATGGACAGATCAGACATTTTTTGACACTGTGAGGAAATTTTGCTGCTCCCCTTGAGAAACACAGTTGTTGTTTTTATTTACAGAAATTCTAACTTTCTTTTGTAAAACCAAGACTCAAAAGATTTGCTTTAGGTTAATGAGGTCTGGGGAAGGGTAGGTGTAGTCTAGTATTATTTAATCTCAGACATCATTACATCACTGGAAAGTCCCCATAAACCTTAGGATTACCAGGACTGTGTGTACGTGTGTGTGTGCGCGTGTGTACTGCGGGGACTAACTCCAGTTGTTTACTTCGAACCTCCTGTTGTATATCTTGTTTGCACTGTTATGCAAAGAGACATAAACCTTTAAGCAATGTCAAACAACTACAGACATTACACAAAATATTTGTGACTTTGTAACTAAGTCATAATAGCAATGAATCTAATGTTTGATATTTGTGTAAAGTACTGCTAAGTATATGAAGTTATGCCATTTTCCAGAGCAGACTTAAAAACACCTTTATTTAATGCAAGTAAACAGAAAATCTGGGTCATTTTCATACTACTTCAGAGATAGCAGTAACTTTGACAGTTTAAAAAAAAAAGTAAATGTCTCTTAAATATGGTGCATAATGACACGTATTGTTAAGTGTTTTATTCCTGCGTCTCAGAGCACTTAACCTACATTTTAACCAACACAGCTCTGTGCTGTGAAACATGCTAATTAACTCAACATGTAGGAAGTGCTCTGATGAATGTACTTCCTGGGTTTGATCTGCCGTTAACCTAGTCATAATTTTTCCAGCGTAATTTCTGACAAAAGAAGACTAATTAAAACGGAGCTTTTTCAGTAGTAACGAGACAAAACTTTAGACTGCAATAACGTTATTTTAAGTCATTTATAAAACATGATGTTGGAAGAATGACGTCTGTGAAGTTGTCTCTCTGCGTGTACAGTACAAGTCTGTGCTTCTGTAAAACACTGCCAAACCCAAGTATTCGGTGTGTGTGTGTGTGTGTGTGTGTGTGTGTATGCAGTTTGCATGTTGGCAACATACATTGCTGTTAGCCCTGCATACAATTAAGATTTGTTGACATGTATGTCTGTAGGTTAGTTGCACTGGAACATTTTGAACCTGACTTCTGGCTCATGTAAAGGCAAATTTCCGTTTCTTGTTCTACAAAAATCAAATCAAGGAGCAACTACCAACCATTTGTGCCTGTTTACTAATTAAGCCATCTTTTTAGTGTAAAGGGTGATGCAATATCTTTTTCTGATCATCTTTTTATTACATCAGTGGTAGGGATTTCTGTGTGTTTGTGCCATTGCAGGGGTGTGTGACTAGAGCATGGAGAATGTTCTAGGACGCAATGTCTCTTCACAAACTTGTGTGAACAGTAAAGAATTTGAATGGACTGTTAACAGGTGACTTGTTGACTTTGCAGTGTCAAAAATGTCAAAGCTGCACTCAACATACACAATGTTTAGGTATCTCTTATTACGAAATACCAACAATTGCTATAGGGTTTAGAAAATGTTAAAATGTTTGAATATTATGTGAAATTGGTAGTGATTGATAATGGAAATGTTTCTACATTAAATACAGACAAACGGGTCACAACGATGGCCTGTGGTGACCGACCATATGCTTTACATGTGGTAGATTAACTTTAAAATGCTGGATTATTTATATAATATTCCAAGTATTATATTTAGCTGAGAAATGTTCTAGACACTCACACAGACAATTTGTACACAACAACAAAGTGTGATTGCACTTACCTGGCAGGTTGACGTGTTTTGTTGTACGTAACTTCAGAGAATTCTGAGAAGGGATGAGGTAGGGGGAGAGCCCATGAAAGGGAAGAAAGGCCAATTACAGCCTAGTTGGCTTTGTACATTGGTCTGTGCAGCAAGAGAGGCAGAGTGAGAGAGCGATTGTTTGAAGTGCTGCCATAAAAGCCAGCCTGAAAGGAAACACTAGTGACCCCTTATGCATGCATGCACGCACGTACGCGCACACGCACACTCCTGCTTCATCCTATCCTCTGCTTGTATAGTATAGCAGGAGCCCCCAGGTCCTCCAGGTGTATTTTATATTACCTATTCACAGACTTCAAAAGTTGTTGCCTAGCCCCTGACTTGTTGTAAATCAGACTTGGCTTGTGCGCTTAAACAGGAGAGTCCCCAAAATGCAGTGCCTCGCAGCAGTAATTACATCATTGCTAATTGGTGCTGTAGAGAAGCAAACTTCCCCTGAGCACCCCAGACTCAGTTCAGGATCATTTTAATGTGAAGTAAAACTTGTGCACCGGAAATTAGTTTATTGCCTCTTTTAACACTTATGTGTATCTGTAAGTGTATGGGTGTCGAGGGGGTTTTCTGTGATATATTAGTTTCTCACTTATGGTAATGAGCTTGATTTTGCACCGTGTTTATCCGAAGAGAGAACTGCACGGGCTCATTATGAGTGAGAGGTTAGGTGAGGTGCGGTGAGGTGAGGTTAGGTTAGGTGAGATGAGTGATTGAGGTTAGGTGAGTAAGGTGAAGTAAGTGAATGAGATTAGGTTAGTGAGTTGAGGTTAGGTTAGGTGAGTGTGAGTGAGGTTAAGTGAGTAACATTGGGTGAGGTGAGGTGAGGTGAGGTGAGTGAGTGAGTGGGTGAGGTGAGGTGAGGTGAGGTGAGGTAGGGAACGTTAGGTGAGTGAGGTTAGGTGAGGTAAATTTAGATGAGTGAGGTTAGGTTGGGTGAGTGAGGTGAGGTGAGGTGAGGTAGGGAACGTTAGGTGAGGTAAATTTAGGTGAGTGAGGTTAGGTTGGGTGAGTGAGGTGAGATTAGGTGAGTGACGTGAGGTGAGTGAAGTGAGATTAGGTGAGGTGAGTGAGGTGAGCGGGGTGAATGAGGTAGGTGAGGTGAGTGAGTTAGTGAGCTTAGGTTTTTGAGGGTAGGTGAATGAGGTGAGCAAGGTAGGTAAGGTGAGTGAGGTAGGTGAGGTGAGCGAGGGAGGCTAGGTAGCTGAGCTGAGGTGAGTGAGGTAGGTGAGGTGAACGAGGGAGGCTAGGTGGGTGATGTGAGTGAGGTAGGTGAGGTTAGGTGAGTGAGTGAGTGAGGTAGGTGAGGTTAGGTGAGTGAGTGAGTGAGGTAGGTGAGTGAGTGAAATTATGTGAGTAAGGTGAGCGAGTTAGGCTAGGTGAGTGACGTGAGTGAGGTAGGTGAGGCTAGGTGAGTGATGTGAGTGAGGTAGGTGAGGCTAGGTGAGTGATGTGAGTGAGGTAGGTGAGATGAGGTGGGTGAGTGAGTGAGCGAGATTATGTGAGTAAGGTGAGCGAGTGAGGCTAGGTGGGTAGAAGAAAGCTTTCAGAGAGTTTCTTTGTCTTTTCAAGTGCTATAAGCACTAAGTTATTGATTTTCTGTTTGATTGCATATCTGTTCCATTAGCTAATGGGTAGCCAGAAGCTCCTCACCCACTAGTGGTTTAGCTCTGGTGGAACCACTCTCTACAATGTATACAACGAGCATGGAAATTAAAACATTTACAAATAACAGAATGCAATTTTTCGCAACATTGCTAACCTATGAAATCCACCACTTTTGATGTGTGTGATTTCCGTGCACAATAATTTCGACCGTCAAGAATGTCAATCTTTAAAAAAGAAACAATGATAAAGAAAGTTTTTAACCATTTTAGAAACGACTTTATTTGTATAATTCTATAACTGCTTAAAATGCATGACTACCTAGCATATGCAATAGTAGTTGGTTGCAAAAGCATGTTACTAGTAGTACTAGATAGTACTACGAAAATACCTCAGTTTGCACGTTGTGCCTTGGCACGTCACGATGAAGTTGATCGCCCCGTCAAAGCAAAGAAAAAGAGATAAAAAAGCAAGAAAAAAATATGCCTACTATCATCTAAAGTGCTGGAGTGTGTTCGACAAAGACCCAGGAATTTGGTGGTTTGTAAGCCCTGCAAATAGGAAATATCTTGTAGTAGTGCAACTGCTATGCACAAAAATTTAAAGCAAATGCAGCTGGGAGTGCTTTGTCTGGATGGCAACCGGTCCTGTTAGATTTTTTCTCTCTGCTTGAGCATAGTATCTTAGGATTATCAAGCCATGGAATGTTTTTCTGTTAGTAGTAAAAAGCTTAAAAAAAAGAAAGTTAAAAAACATGGACTGTCCAGTTCAGGACACCACACAAATGTAAAAATGTATTTTAAAAATGCAATTACCATCATTATTCTAATGTACTTTTCAGGATGAGGCAAACCAGTGTGGAATATTCATTTTAATTGAACAGCTATCTTCCTTTTACTTGAACAAGCTTTCATTTTTATTTCTTATTTTTAATTTTTTCTTATGTTGAATTCTGACACGTCAAAACTGCTTTCTGAAATACATTTAGAGCAACATTTCAAACATTGGAAGTTTCTCACAAAGCTACAGTACATAAGCTGCCAACCTGGCTGAGTGAGTAGTTGGAAAGCTAGCAAACTCAACACCATGAATAACCACTGTCTAATAACCTTCTCCTGATGTACTGGAAAGTTTGATTGGTAAACAGTATTTTATGCCCACATGACGAATGTGCCATTTTGGATTAATGGGTTGCAATAAGAAGGACCACCTCTAAAAACTGCAGTGTAGCAAAGTAGTCCAATATTGCAAGTTAATGCTAAATGAACGTAATGATTAACACAAGCCTGTAAGGTGAAACAGTTGACTGAAAGGAGTGCCGTTACAAGGAAATATGTATACATTTTGGCAAAAGCTGGAATTGTTGCCTAACTATAATTTTGTTTTTTTTTGTTTGCGCTTTCCATGGTCATGGAATGGTCCATGGCATATTGTCTTTAAATTACAACTGAAACAGATTAGCCTGTTCTTTTGCTACAAGAGAATCCTTAGTATTATTCCTGATGCCTTATCAGCATTCCAGTTTGACTGCTTTCAACACAACAGTGCATGTTTCAAAGCGTGACAACAATCAGAGAGAACCCGCTCCTATTTTATCACGTTTGTCACATACACAAATCAATTTTCTTTTGTGTGGGTTGACATTTGACATTCAAGCATGTGCAGTGTGTGTTGCTTTTTGTTTTCTGTCCTTTCAATATAACTGAGTATATCCAGTTGATCTGCTTTCCTCTTGCTCTGTCTTTCGTCTGGTTTACAACTTGCGTTTGTGACACAATCTGATTTATGACGTGAAGAGGGGTGTGTGTGTGTGTGTGTGTGTGTGTGTGTGTGTGTCACAGGATGTAGGCCCCTCAGTCCACTCTCGTAATATTTCAAAGATACAAGTGAACAGATCCAGATACTGTACGTTTTGTTTGTGTACGTGTGCGTGCGTGTCCATATCCTGGATTTGCAGTTTTCTTATTTATAAATACTACACACATGATCTGAGCAACTCAAAAGAATTGCTTTTTGGTTGGTTGTTCTACTTATCTCTGTTTTAAGTGTGAGAGTCACTAGCAAATTCATGAAGTTCTTATAACCCTTTTTACCTTCGCTAGGGGATGTAAACAGTTGTGGAGTGGACTGTATCCAGAGTAACATACAGTAACTAGAAAAACCTTGCAACTACATTCATGCAAATGTATGTGTTTCTCAGCACAGGTTCAGTTTAATTCAGTTCAGTTCAAATGTATTTATATAGCGCTTATTACAACGGAGCATTGTCTCAAAGCAGCTATACAAGCCTATATTACCTTAAAAGGTCAATCCCAAATTGAGCAAGTCTAGGGCGACAGTGGAAAGAAAAAAACTCCCTGAATGTTGTAAGGTAGAAACCTGGAGAGGACCAAGACTGTGGTAAATGTAATTTTCCCATGTGCAGTTTATACTCTGCAAGCTATAAAATCTATTAAATGAACCGATTTGTATTACACAGCAACTGCATGACCTAAGTGTGTGTTAAAGATGAAGATGAAAGCTGTGAGAAGCTGAACACATTTCAAATGGCATGGCGTGTGAGACATGTTGGGTGTTGTTCATGTGCTTGGTGTACGAGAACGATCCAGAGAAGCTGGTAACGGGAACGTAAAGGAAAAATGCTGGTATGAATACTGCATGAAGTCATGTGTTTTTGAATTATTTGCACACATTATATACACAGATTTAGGCAACACAGCCATTTAACCTGCAAAATGCATTTTATATTTGAATACATACCATGAAGACGTGCTTAAATGTTTTAAACCCTTTAGAAACTTATTTCATTTTGTTTAGATATAAAACATATAACACCATCAGAGTTTCTGTTCGAAAAGTACACACAGAGAAGCAAATTAAGCCAAAATATTATATGTGGTACTGTATTTATTGCGGAAAAGCATCCAGTTTCACACTGAGTGTAAGTGAAACTAGTATTAGCTGTTAATGTGATGATAAAATAAGAGTAACGTTCTCAGTCAGTGGGCTGACAATCACGCATTAGTGTGCATGCCTATATTGGCCATTTAGAGATACAGTGAACTATCAAAGGTCCCTATGACAGTGGTGTGTATGGTAGGGCAGCAATGAGTAAGCCAATGCTATCTAAAAGAACATTGCTACCAGTCAGGAGGTGCATCAAAGTCAAAGTCAAAGGCAGTGTCAGGTTTTATTGTCATTTCAGCCATATACACAGTGCACGGTAAAACGAAATGATGCGTTTCTTCAGGACAGTTGAGGTTAGGTGAGATTTCATTTTGAACACAAAGAATTCCTGCATAAGAACTTTATACCAGCTGGGAAACATGAAGGTGGTAGTATTATGGTTTGGGCCCGTTTGGCCACCTGGGTCGGAACGGCTTGCAATTACTGCTGGAATAATGAATTATTATTAATCTGTCCATGATTTCATCATCTTAAGAAATTGTGGGTCATGCAGCAAGACAATGACCTTAAGTATACATGTTGTTCAAACAAAAGAAAGAATGGTTAAAGGAGACTAAAATCAAGGTAATGGCCAACTCAAACTCCTGGCCTTAATAAAAATTAAAAAAAAGTTGTGGAAGCAGCGGAACCACAATACCAGAGCTAAAATTACTATCTTTATATAGAAATAAAAGTATTTTTGCTGATTTAGTGGACTGATCAGTAGTTTCAGAACAATGGAAAAATTTAGTTGCAGTTATTGCAATACAAGGGACGAGAGTGAAAGCAAAAGTTTTTGCCTCTCACATATATGCAATATTGGATGCTTTTTTAAAAATAGAACGTACATAATATAAATAGTAAAAATGCACCCCTTGTAAATTCGACATTTTTTAAGTTTACTGTTCCTTTTCTTTTAATTTTACTCTCTCATTTATTCCTATCTACATCTTTCTCTTTCTGCCTGTCTATCTGTTTATTTCCATTTCCACTGTTACACTGGGTAGGGCTCTCTTATTGGTCTCAGGATCTCTAAGCATGTGGACCTCCCATACACATTTTGCCAGAGGCTGGATATGAACCATATTTACTCAGCATTAGAGCACTGGTTTGCTGAGTGACTCTGTTTCTTATCCTGGCTCTGGTGAGGTGAGATTTTAGTTGCATTTTGAGGTTCCATATCATCAGAGTATTGTGTCCATGGATCCTGGATTCAAGTACCTTGTCTTTATGGTTAGCTAGTTAGTCATTGTTCAGTAATCAGCTGTTGTTGCATTTTGTAGATCTACAATTACAGACTGTAGTCCATCTTTTTCTCTGCATAGCTTGTATGCCCACTTGTATGCTGTTTTTCAACAGGATACAACAGAACCTTCACATGACCATCACTTAGCAGGTATCTGCTGGACCCTTGAGAATGTCTATGAACTGTCAGTTTCTTGAATTTTATCTTGCTCGATTGTATTTGTTGTAAGTCGGTCTGGATAAGGGTACCTATTAAATGTTAATTTATGTAAATGTAAATTTAAATGTAAACAATTTGGCATTATATTATAACAAATATTAGTAGTCGTCACTGGTAGTGGAGTCTTTTGTATCCAACTGTAATACTGTACTAGATGCTGTACTGCAAGTTCACTGTAGTACATGTTCGAAATATATGTATTTAAAAATATATATTGTTGGAACTAAATTTAGAAAAGTGGAATTCTTGCTGACAAATGGTTGTCAGTCATTATCTCTGTTTTGATGGAATTGTGTAGCGTATGGTGTCCAATTCCAATCGCTGTTCTTTAATGGCTCACTTCAGCAGTCTGACCACTCTGCTGTCTCTTTCAATGCCTAAGCTTTTTTTCAGAGTTCTCTCAGAGGAGTAGAGCTTGAGGCACAGGCAGCTTTTACCGTGAGTGCTTTCCTGAAGAAGATAAAAACAATCAACAAAATCTTCGTCATTAAACCCCATCTGTGTGTGTGTCCTATTCACGCAAATGGAAATATATGGTCACAAACAGCATTAAGCGATTATGCATGCCGTCCTCCTCCTTCCAACCGATGCTAATGCCAGAACCCCAGTTGGTTTTGAGTAAAGTAGCAATTTGTGTGGATTTGCTTCTCCGTAAGTGTGCAGTAGCTCATAGTGGTCAATCAAAGCCTGCGTTGAAAATCATGTTTCCTTCTGACGGGCCATGTTTGCTTTGGGAAATGAAATCAGTGCTCATGTGTTTTTACCGTGCCCTGCGAACTCAACAATCATCCACTGTTTAGGAAAACTTAAACGTCTCTCAGTTTGGGAGTAAGGGATGTGTTTTTGGGTAACGAGCAAAGGAAGTGGCTGATTCTATTAGACCTGCTCTGTACTCTCCACCTCCCTCACAACCCTTTACCATCTCAGAGGGTCTGTGGGGAATACATTTGTAAAGCCTACTCTGTTTGTGACCATCACTTTATCATGAGCACTTGCGACTGGTTTATAGAGCCAGAGATTATTTTAGTGGGTATTAGCATGGATCAGTTTGAGACAAAATACTTTCTTCGTCTCTACAGACATTGTACTCTGGGTATGAATAAATATCTCAGTTGAACACCAGTTTTGGTGGTTGTTCAGAGACAGCACAGATGTTTTAAGTGAAGCCCTGAATTTGTAGTGAATCTGGAAAGAAAGGTCATGCTTTAATAATTACATTTACAAGTAGATAACCTGTAAAAGTTTTATTAACTTATGTAGATTATTATTGTTAAAATAAAACAGACTCCCCTGAGAGTACCAATGAGTCATATGATGTTTCAGTAGCCTGACATCATACCAACTAAAGAAAGGACTTTAAGCAAGAGTCTTTAAGGAATCAGTATAAGGAAGGAACTGCCCTTAAGGAGGTCACTTTATAAGTGGTCTCTTCAGATAAGCAGTCATTTCAGATAGCAGAAAAGACGAATGGAGAAGGAATAAATATGCATAAACGCAACTTGCCTGAGGAGACCCATCATAATGAAATATGCCTATACAGTCGGAGTAACATATAGAATTATTTTATTTTAAGATTTTTTTATTTTCAATTTCGAAACCATAGACCAGGTGTCCCCCATGGCACTGCAGTTATCAATCAGGGAGGATACATGCTTTTATACGAGACGTGTAAAGCAGCCTCCTTTCAACATGAAACTAATGCAGTGTCATAGGGTAGCTGAATGGTGCCAAATGCCCTATTTTGTGAACGTTATCTCACTGATGATGATGAGAGATCGGCTAGTGTCACTTTGATCAATAGGGAGGGAATAATGACATTTTTACAACCCAAGCAAAGCCATGTCTATGGTTTGTCATGGTTTGAACTCACATTCTCCAACCTCATAGTCATCAAATCTCATACTAATGATGCTGTTTGCATTTGCCAGAGCACATTTCTGACTGCGATGATGCAAAACTAAAGAAAAGAAAACAATACATATAACCAAAATGTAATTATCAAAAATTATTTTTTATCCTATTTTTCAAAAAATATGTTATGGTTTTGGTGGGCTGCTGACAATTTTAAAGTCAATATGTTTTAAGAATGTTTTTGATTAAGTAGTAGAGACTGCCACAGAAGCAGACCGAAAAACTTAGCATGTTCAGTTTATTTTTATCATTTGCACATATGCAAATATACTTTCTTCTTGGTCCCTTCTAATTTCTGTAACCACTCTGAATCACAGACAAATTTGAGATAGCATTTGCTGTACGATGGATTTAAATTCTTCCTAGGATGTCTGGATTGAACTAGTTTAATCTCCTGTTGGCCATTTCTCCATAAGATTTTCTTGCAATATGAGCTGCACATTTAGGCTTTAATTAAAGTACACATGAGAGTTAAGAATAACTTCAGCTTTGCGTGCTTTTTGTTTTTGTATTAATCATCTTGAAGCACAGACAGTAAAAAACAACATTGCTGTCTGCTACCAGACATGGCTGCTAAGCCAGAGTCAATCAAAATGACGTGTAATTTACAGCTTGTATCTGTTAGAGAGTTCTCAGTGGGATGCTCTGCCATGCGCCTCAGTGAGTCTTTGTTCTGTGTTTGCCTGAATTTTCTACTCTCCTCTGAGAGTAACTGCTTGTTTGCCTGTCTTATAAGGAAGCAATCTGACTTGTATGGTTTTTCTGTCCCTCAGAGGCTCGGTCGATAGTCATGTAATTTATCTCAGCGGCAGCCTTTCATGCTTTCATGTCCACCCATGAGCTGATTAGTTATTCTCAGAAGCAGGTCTGTGTGAACGTGCAATGGGTTATGCCAGAGTGAGTTTTGTGCACATTTCACACATTCACCTTTCTTCTTGATGGGCTTTACGACTGAACATCCAGCCAAGCATGATGGTGGGAGAAGGGAAACGAGAGCTAAAGTAAGAGTTTGGGGCTAAGTCTTTCCCACGCAACCTTGTCAGCTCGGAGTCCAATCTTGGTTCATTAAGTGGGGTAAAATGCACCGTGGTCCACCTGCAGCACATCTTCAAAGCAGTGCGCTCATTTTCATAACCTATCATGTCAGATCTTAGCCAGGTGACATCTCCTAAGTTTCCCAGACTGAATGCATTTGGCTGTTAGGCGAGCCAGATGGTATCTCCGATTCCTGTTCTATATATGTTTTTTTTAGATTTTGCCCCTATCTCGCTAATGTACCCTGACATATGCTAAAGGAAATTCAAGCTGCAAGCATCTTTTTTTTCATATGCTGGTTTATGAGAAACATCTTCGACAAGGAGGTGAATTACACATGACGGTCCGTATATATTCTGGACCAATATGAAAGGCTATAAAATTATGGTAGATGGTGCATGTGTTCTCAGGCAAAGTAAATTAGAAGTAAACCACTTATCCACTTATTTTTTTCCAATGATCCACTTATTTTTTATTTGTGTGCAATGATAACTTCTGACAACAAAAACAGAATCTGCAATTGATTTGAATCATATTAAGGTTGTTTTTCCAATGAACTAGAGAATGACATGGCTTCAGAACTAGTTTTTTTCCTATGACTCCTGGTACCAGAAGAATGTGATCGGTTTAGTTTTTTTCCCCCCCCTTTTCCTTCCCAATTTGGATATTCCCCTTGTCTACATTCCCTGCCCTGTGGTGCTCCGTCCCATAGGACAGTTTGTGCCTCAAGACAACTCTTGGCCGCCGACTGTTTCTTTTCACAAGCGAGTGGCTGTTTCTGCCATATCCATCTGCCACATCCAATGGCCAGTTGTGTCTATGGAACCCTGGTCAGGTCAGTTGCACAGCTGAGACTCAAAATTGTTTCCACAGAGATGAGCTACTGTTTCTGGCTATGCCACCTGATAGCTCAAGGTTTGTACCAAGAGGATTACCAATTAATCTCTGGGATCACTTTATTAGCTACACCTCCTTGTTTCTACACTCTTTGTCCATTTGATCAGTTTTACTTACCGTATAGAAGCATTTTGTAGTCCTACTATTACAGACCATTGGTTTCTCTACATATGCTGTTCCCCTGTACTCTCTACTCTAATGATCAGGACCCCCACAGATCTCATCACTGCAGTGGTGGTGGAGTGTGTGTTGAACTGTTAGGAGACACAGCAGTGCTACTGGAATTTCATCAGTGTCACTTCTGGAGTGAAAATAGTTCACCAGCCAAAAATGTCCATTCACCAGCATCCTGTAGGCAGCATCATGTGAGCACTGATAAGGGATTAGAGGATGACTTGCATAAACTGTTCAGTTTTTATTTTGTTTATAAAAAAGGTTGTTGCTGCATCACATGTTGCAATATTGTATGGTCTCTCTAATTCCCATGAACTAAGAGGAATAGCTACACCTTATATATCCTGGGAGATGAGGTGGAGGTAGTGAGGAGGGTGTTGGGCATTGGTGTGGTGGACGGGGAGAAACCTGGGTGTTCACTTGGACAGTAGACTGGACTGGAGATGCAACACAGAGGCTGTATACAGGAAGTGGTAGAGAAGGCTCTACTTCTTGAGGAAGCTTAGGTCCTTTGATGTGTGCAACAAAGTGCTGTGTATGGTCAACAAGTCTTTGCAGGCATTTGATGGGTAAGTGGAATCAGAGTGTGACTTGAAAAGTCTAAACAACCTCGTAAAGAAGGCTGGCTTTGTTTTTGAGACTACTCTAGAACCCCTGGAGATGGTTGTGGAGAGAAGAGTGCTACACAAACTGATCACAATAATAATGGACCACACAACAAAACCTTTACATAGTTTACAGGACAGACAGAGGAGTGCGTTCAGTAAGAAACTTCTTCAGCTTTGCTGCAATAAGGGCTGATACAGATCATTTATTCCCACAGTAATAACTTTATACATTGAATCGCACCTGGCCTGATAGAGATGTTTCTGCATATAAATAGAAAATTGCACAATTTGTGTATTGCACATTTTCTTTTTATCATTACATTATCTATATTACGATTTGCTGCAGCAAAGAAATTCCCCCTTGGGGATAAAGTACTCGATCTTAGAGGAATATAGCTGTGAAAATGTGTAATACAGTGGACATGCTGTGTGTGGCAATAGCAAGCATTGGGTAGGAGAGGGCAGTGAAGACTGGTGGAAGCTGATTGTATAAAAATGAAAACGTTTCTTGCATTGACCAGGTCTGAGTATCATCAATAATTGTTTACATGGCTGTTTAGGTCATATATAATGTGTGATATACCATGAAGTAATGGGCAATATTTTGGAATTTATATGCGTCTTAGAGCTGCATTTAGACTCATTTAGAATTAGAATCTTCTAAACTTCCAAAATATCTCCCAAAGTAGCTTGAGCAATTGGATTGAAAGGGGTTATTATTTTGCTTTGGGCGGATCTGCACAACTATTTTTAAGTGCTTTATCTCTAGTGTAGTACACATAGTGTATAAATGGAGGCTCTGGGCTAATCCATGGTGCATTTTCATGCCTTAGTTGTGTGTTGAAATAATGTAGCGGTTCCTTTATTGTCACCGTCACCTTGTTAGAAAATGAATAAGACCTCCACAATCGATTGCCACTAGGGATAAACTCCAGCAATACTGTGTGTCGTTATAGAGACCCTTGCTACTTTGAAGCATTCAATTTGTGTTCAGTTTTTCAGTCTATAGCACAGGCACATTTTTAGCTGTGACTGTGAATGATGTCGACGTAACACTGAATACAAAACATTTGATTTGTGCTCTGCCCTTGTGCCAGTAAAATTCCCCTTTAGACCATTGTCTTAATTACTTTGGAGGCGACAGCACTGTATCATCATTGGTCGGTCGAAAGTGGAATGGTATATTTGCAATTGTCTCCAGTTTGGGCTAGTTAACGGTTTTCATTGCAGTGGAAAAACAGCCTTAATATTAACCAAAACGTTGTAGTGGAGATGACCTGTGAGAGTGGCCAGAGGCACTGCTATCCGATAGCGTGTTTAGCAGGAGAGCGTCTTGTAAAGTTAAAGAACTGCAGTGATCACATCCAGAGCTGCAGATCTGAAAATCTTTCGACTTGCACCATGAATTGTGTACCGGTTCCGCACCATTTCAGATATTTGACCCTTGCTTGAGCATTGACCCATGGGAGTTCATGTCACAGGCTTTTGATGCTGTTTTTAGCAGATATTATCAAAGCAACAGGTGTCCCTTTTAGGAAGTATCTCCACCATCTCCTTTGATGTTCTCTGCCTGTACCTTTTTCAGTGTTTAGCATTCATTCATTCATTATTATGCTCGCTTTATTAAATTCAGAGTTTCAGGGAGCCAGAGCCTAACCAGCAGCACGGGATGCAAGGTGGGAACCAAACAGATCGCCAATCCATCAACGGACACATCACACACTCACTCACTCACACTTTAGAGACACCAGCTGACCTGATGCATGTTTTTGGAATGTGGGAGGCAATGGAGCACCTGGAGGAAACCAACACACACAAGGAGAACTTGGCATTATCAAATATAAGCACTGATTACAAATGCAGATGCAATAAATGGATGGTTCACAGTACCTCCCTGTTTTTTTAACTTATATTTTGTATTTTAGCTCATATGCACTTTATATGCACTGCTTTAATCCCAGTATTTTATCTTAAGCTTATCTTTCACAGCTGTTCTCTTCTGCAATGTAAAAGATTATTAAAAGAGTAGAGCAAAAGAAACCTTGTGCAGTTTAAAAACGGACTGACAAAAAAGGAATGATATTATTCGTCGCATTTTATGATGGCTTTAAGAATTTTTTTTCTTCATTTCAAATAAGCATTTAATAGAAACCAATTTTTAAATTCTTATGCAAGGCAATGACATGTATTTCAGATTTGGAACTATATTTAGAAGAGGATGAATATTTAAAATATTTATATGACGGCTTTTGAGCCAAGTGTTCAGACTGAGTGTCATAATACGGTATTGAACCCTCACATGGGATGTAACACATTCACTCTGGTATACGAATGTAGCCAGAAAGATTCAGGATATTCACAGGATCTGATTAGTTTTTAAGCTTAGTGTAAACTCTATTCCAATGGCACACATATAACATAAAACAATTTGCACCGCATCTTTTAAAGGTTATTTAAGTTTAGTGTATGAAATGACTGCGTAGGTAAATCTAAAGTCTGTGCTGTTTATTGTCTCAACTGCTGGACCTTACACGGCGAGGCCCCTTGATTGCTTGGTCCCAGGCTGCTATTAGCACTACATGCTAAGAAAGGAGTATCAGGAAGCACCTGGAACATTTCATATGCTTAATTTATGGATTAAGCCAATCACGTTCTAAAATTACGACATTGTGCAGTCGGCTAAAGGAGTAGCTGTACGTGCCATGTTATTACACGTATGCATGCAGCTGCCACACAGGCAAGCAATATAACATACCTGCCTGTGTGCCTTTTGTGTGTCTTAAATGGTTACTAATTTAGTACATCTGTAATGATGTTGCCTCTATACTTGTTAAGTAATATTTGGTGATGTAGCATATACAGTACTGTGCATAGACAGACCATTGTTTTAGCATTGGTTTAATGACCATATATACTTATACATATTTATTAAGCTCTTTATTATAATACAACCAGAAAAATACAGAATTTGTGCATGCTATATTAAAAAAATAATGCTTCTAAATGCTACAGTGGCTAGTATTTACTGTGACCTCTCCGTAAATTTGAACAGTACCAGCATCTGGCAGCTTCATAGAGATGCCAAGTTGACCCTTTTACAGTTTGAAAAAGCTTGTTCAGAAAGGGTTGTTTTGGAAGGGCAGCAGCCAAGAAACCGCTTTTTCATATGGGAAACAGGGTGAAAAGGCTAATATGCTAAAGCTCATAAAGATTGAAATGAAAATCAGTGGAAAAGAATATTATGGATTGACGAATCCAAGTTTGAAATTTTTGGTGCCAGTCATTGACAATGTTTGCTATATGGTCATTAAATTAAGTCAATCATTATATGGTCATTAAATCATGTCAGTCAAGGTCAACGTCAGTGTGAGAACCACAAATACGCTTTTTGTACCGTTGTGCCAAGAATTCTGAAGCTGACTCTTTTAATATTTGTACATTTATATTTACTCTTTATTACTGTACAGTTAAGCAGTAATAGAGTCAGTCATGTTTAATTAATGGAGACCATAATTAATTGTTGTCACAAATCCCTGCTTTTGGGGAAGTTGTTTATCAGTATGTTTTTGCTGCTGCTGTTGTGAAGATCATTTATTCCCTCTTTAAATCACTGCCTTCTGAATACAGTTTAGGAGTCTTTTTTCCATGCTCGCGTTCAAATCTGGACAAACTCTTGTTAATCGGGATTAGACACAGAGTTTGAGGTTGTTTTTTATGTACGGCTATGGCCATAGCCATGAACTATGACTTCTTGATTGCGAGGTTATGGAGAAAGGCCATGTAATTATCTTGTAGACATCTAGTGCTGATTAGTGTGTATAGCCTTCAATGGTGTGCACTAATCAGACCCAGCTTAATGGTTATTTGGGTTTTACACTTGTGCTGTTCAAGGTGTGAAAGGGCAATAATTCAGAGCTTGTTTTGTGCAAGTCACCTCGCCAGCCTAAACTGAGTGTGAGGGTAAGTTAATGACACGAATCATGGTCACATAATTATGGCTTATACTGTGCGAAACATTTTAGAGAACTCGTTCGGTGTTCTTGCTGAATAAATAGACAGTTCAGCTATTTTACGATTCTGTTTCACTAAATTATTCACTCTGTTAGCCTTGGTGTCTCTTCGCCAGACGACTACTTTGTTGTAGATATTCTCGGCACACGTAGGCTAATGTTTTTAAAACAGACAGATCTGTTTCACTAAGTGAAGTCCCATCGACGTGCTGTCTTGTGTGGTTGGCCTGATTGTGGACCAGTATGGATTCAGTCCTCCTCCTTGTTTTTATAATCAGACCTGCACACTACAGCAGTGGCTAAACTTGGGCACAATTTCAGGGGTAGTGGGGGGTCAGTCATGTCTCATTTAAAATTGCATTGATCTTTTTTTTATTTTTAAGACCTCAAACCAGTTAAATATCCCAGAGATTTTTATTGTTAGGGCTCCTTAGGCCAAGCTGTGTTGCTGATGTAAAGGGCAATCCCACCCACATGTGATATATTATTCAGTAACCTCCAACTGACCCCTGTGGTTCACTGTGAAGTGGGTGTACTGGCGATACTCAACTGAAGTCAAAAGGTAGGCTATACCTGAACTGACTCTGAAATTATGTGGTAGCCATATTGGGTTGCTGCTCTATAATTGTCCAGAGGATTTTCTCTTTTGAGAGACAGCTTGCAATTTTTTGGGGGGTCTAGCCCTGAGGGAGGACTCACTGCTGAAGAAAAAAAGGAGTGTTTGAGGGATGATTGTAAGCAAAGCCAAGGCTTTATGTGCAGAGCTGCATGTGTTTTTACGAGACTATGTTCAGTGCAAATAAACCCAATGGTGCAGGAGCACTGCCACAGAAATCACACTCTCTCATTTAATAATGTCACCCTGATTTTTCATGAAGAAAGAGGGCACAAATGAATCCATTCAACAATGTAGGACCCTCTAAGGAAAGACAGTGAAGCTGTTTGAAACCAAGGATAAGCTTTTGTATAGAAGTGCTTTGTTTCCAAGGCTGCCGACAAAATCTGTCCATATAAAAGGCAACTTTTCAAAAGCCATCTGTGAACTGTTCACATTGGAACGCCACACAGGCTCCTGACTTTGCTCAACCGTTTAGTGGTGGTTTTATGATCAGAGCTTGGCCCAAGATCACTTCAAACAGACCAGATCTTTCAAGCTGATGGCAAAATGTTTGCTATTTCTTCAAAGCTGAGGTAACCTTAATCAGACATCTTTTAGAGTCAGTTTAATAGTCCCTGTTCCTATGTGGGATTTTCCAAGTGCTATAGTTTCGTTATTGGGATCCGATCCTCCTGCGAGTGCAAGCTCTGGATTCTTATTTTTCGTCTACAAATTGATGTCGACATAGAAATTAATAAAGGTGGATTGCTCAGGAACCTCTGCGGAAGCCAAGCTGTTTATCGGCTCTTCAACAGGTGATTTAGGCCGACTGAGCTGCACATGACTTGACGTGTACTTGCACTTTGCACTGATGTTCTTGACTCTTGAACTTAGAGTTCAGTGGGTTTGGTTGAGTGTAAATAACTTTTCATTTACTGTGGTCGAGCTGCAAATAGTGGTCAGGTGTTTAGTATAGGTGAACTCAAGTGTAGACCACACTTTGCATGAAAGCTGTCCACTGCTGGGCTTGAACATACAGTAACTTGAACGGATTGTCTCATTACTTTCTAGTTCAAGATTTATGTACTACGGCACAGAATTGGGTAAAAAGATTGCAACTAAAACTTACATCCGAGTAAGTAGCTTTGGACTGTTGGTCAGTTTTAAACTAGTTTTAATATAAGGCATAGCAGGTATACCACCCAACAGATAGTTGGGAATGATTACTCACTCCCCATATAAACCTAGAACAGATCCAAAGTAGTAGTGCATTAAAATATATATTATTTGTTAATAAATTTGTCCCCCTTGTTAGCAGTAGTAACTTGTCATTGATCTAACACAGCCGATTTGGACTTAATGTTGCTCTCGTTTACAGTGCTCACAGCTTAGACTTTATTTTATATATACATAT
>JAUZST010035496.1:0-28047 GCA_034779995.1 Parotocinclus haroldoi | reverse complement strand
CTTCTTTCTGTCTTTTCTTTCTTTCCCTTCTTTCTGTCTTTTCTTTCTTTCCCTTCTTTCTGTCTTTTCTTTCTTTCTTTCCCTTCTTTCTGTCTTTTCTTTCTTTCCCTTCTTTTCTTTCTTTCCCTTCTTTTTTTCTTTCCCTTCCTTCCCTTTTTTCCCTTCTTTCTTTCTTTTCCTTCTGTCTTTTCTTTCTTTCTTTCTTTCTTTCTTTCTTTCTTTCTTTCTTTCTTTCTTTCCTTTCTTTTCTTTCTGTCTTTTCTTTCTTTCTTTCTTTCTTTCTTTCTTTCCCTTCTTTTTTTCTTTCCCTTCCTTCCCTTTTTTCCCTTCTTTCTTTCTTTTCTTTCTTTCTTTTCTTTCTGTCTTTTCTTTCTTTCTTTCTTTCTTTCTTTCTTTCTTTCTTTCTTTCTTTCCTTTCTGTCTTTTCTTTCTTTCTTTCTTTCCCTTCTTTCTTTCTCTTCTTTCTTTCCCTTCTTTCTTTCTCTTCTTTCCCTTCTTTCTTTCTCTTCTTTCTTTGCCTTCTTTCTGTCTTTCTTTCCCTTCTTTTCTTTCCCTTCTTTTCTTTCCCTTCTTTTCTTTCCCTTCTTTCCCTTCTTTCTTTCCCTTCGTTCCCTTCTTTCTGTGGATGGATGGATTCCACTGTTTGTCATACCTGGATATCTTACTAACCCTTTGGTGTTCCATCATTCTTATTGAGTCTCTCTGATTGCATGGACACTCATATTAGAGACGGCTGTCTTCACACTGGAAATACCCTGATACAGTGCTATTGTTTCAAGGCTGGAGTAACAGCTGTAGTTTGAATTTAGACTGTAGGAGCTACAAAGGAGAAACCAGCTGTGGCTTTAATTCCTCTATCAGAGATTGAGCCTTTTCCGCAGCCATTTGGCGTCGAGCCATTTACAGGACAGCCAACACCTCAGAGAAGGACCAGACTTTTTTTTGGATGCGTGTCTAAATACATTTATGTGAAGAAGAACGATGTTCCTGTTGGGATTACGTTTTCCACGTCCTTATATCTGTAGTGAGAAACCCGGTGCAGCATACAAGCATAAGCCATGAGCTGCTCGCCCACTCCACCTGCGCTCTGCCAGATGGACTGCTTACATGGCCCATGGTTTATTTTCCACCCTGTTTTGTGTGCGCTTCGCACGCTCCAGAGATGCAGTAGAGCCAGATACAGGTCCTTCTCTCCCAAGCCTAAACCGAGCCAAAGCACAGATTAGGTTTCTGAGCAGTTTGGCTCAGGTTTCACGTTCTTTTGTGCTCTTTTGTTGAAATCCGGACCAGCAAAATGAGTCTGCTTCGTTCTGTATGATGCTCGATGGGAAATATAATGCGTTTTGAAATATATCCTGCAATTATAAATTATGCTAGGTTTAGTATTGAAATACGTTTTGGAAATCACAAGCCAAAGCCTTTCCGTTGGTGCACGTCGCCTCTCACTATGGCTGCAGTGCCATACAGCTTCAACCACACCTCCAAAGTGTAACTTCAGTTCGGACCGCAGATGAAAACGGAACAGGGAGTTATTTTTTTTTTTACGGCATCAGTCGCCTGTTACTTTGTGATGAGACCTAACAAAGCTTGTTTTGGTGTGTAGATATGGAAGGCACATACTCGGAATATTCTGATTGGGCAGAAGAAGGCGTCTCTGACACAGTCACGCAACACTACAAGCGAGCTCTGCAGCAGCTGGAGAAGCGCAGGCCTTATGAAGAGACTCTGGTAACTGTAGTGCTTATTATGTTTTTTTTAAAGGCATGCACCGAAACGAAAATTTGTGGCTGAATACCAAATACAATTTAGCCCTTTTTCAGCACGACATGAAGTAAATAACCTAAAATGGATTTTATCCTTACTGAAGAAAAATAAAACGGTTGTTTAAACATAAAACGATAGACATTATATGTATTTTTAAAAATGGTCCGAACACAGAGACAGAGACACACACAGAGACAGAGACACACACAGAGACAGAGACACACACAGAGACAGAGACACACACAGAGACACACACAGAGACACACACAGAGACACACACAGAGACACACACAGAGACACAGAGAGAGAGAGAGCGAGAGAGAGAGACACAAACACACAGTGAGAGTGGGAGAGACACAAACACACAGAGACACAGTGAGAGTGAGACAGAGAGACACAGTGAGAGTGAGACAGAGAGTTTCTTTTACATTTAGGGCAGCGTGCCTCGCTGGTGCAAGTGGTCCCTGGTTCGTTCCCAACCTCGGAGGCTGTGGATTTTGCATGTTCTCTCCGTGTCTGTGGAGGATTATCCTTGGTACCCTCCTATGTCCTAACGATATAGGTTAATTGGTTGTTCTAAATTGGCCCCACGTGTGACTAGTATCGGCGTACCTTTCCTCCTGTTGTTAATAGCCATTGAGGTTGCTGCCATGTCCAAATAAAACACACTAACAAACTTACGGGACTGTGACAGCCTAGCACTTAATGTCTCAGACCATGGACCAGAAGATCCAGGGATCAAATCCCATGCCTACCAAGCTTCCACCTGCATTTCCTTGAACGAAGTGATACAAATATGTATCTGTTCTAAGTCGTTCTGGGTAAAGGCCAGTCAATCACCCCCCCCCCTTTCTTGTTATTATTTAGGGCTCCTGATCTTGCTGGCCTTACAGTTTCATGCTTAATTCAGCTCATGTTCGTGATGAGCTAGGTCCTAACTGCACAACCCTAAGATCAAACCCAACCCTAGATCTTAAGGCCATATGAAGGGCTGTTGTAAAGAGGCTATGAGAACATGCACAAATCCAGACAGGTGGTCAAGAGGTGAGGTTTAAAACTGGTCCCCCGAATCTGTATGGCGCGCACAGTGCAAACTCCACTACTGTGCTGTTTTAAATTAAATTAGCATTAACAATTAATTTCCCTCTATTGCCTAATAGTGCAGTTTAATTTCAGAACCTGTTTTCATCCTCTTGAGGGCCAGTTATAAACGTGATCCCTGTTAACCCTCACCGATAATGACACCAGCAGTACAGCAGTCCCTAAATACTGTGAACGCTTAAATGCTGTGTATGGCATCAGCCCGGGACTGTAGGATGTTCATGTTGTTTGACATTTTGTTTAGTAACAGAAGAGTTCGATGCTTTATCTGATTGGTTGTGGACGTTGAAGACCCAGGTTCAGAAACCCAGTAAAGTCCTGCCAAAAAGCAGACCCCTGGGTGTGTGCCTTCCTTGTTTGGGTCGGTTTGTTCTGCTTTGGTCCCTCTCCTTCCACTAGAGCTATCCAGCATTCGTTTTGTCACTCTGCTCAGGGCCATAAAACATTCTAGAAGGGGGCAAGGATATAAATAACAGCCATGTCGTTTTTTGGATGCGTTCCTGGGGCCCTGCTCACCAGACTCAACAAAGCCTAAGCCAGAGTGAAGGCCAGAGAGTGTGTGTGAGAGTGTGTGTTTGAGTTAATCTGAGGAAACTTCAGCCTCGTACAGATTTTCCCCTAGTCTTGTGAAAACGGCCCTCAAGGCTGCAGGACATGTTCCTTGTGTCTGGTGTGACTGCCTGCGTTTGCTTAGTCCTTCCCATGTTTACTGTCGTCCCTTCACTGTTTGTGTCCAAGAGGGCAATGACCCCCACCGTCCTGCCCCTCTTAAGTAGCTGTCCAGACACGTTTTGCCACCCCCAGCCCTTGCTCTTCCTCTTCCCCCTTTCCTGGTGTCTGCTTTATTGCACTTGATTCTAAGAGCGCTCATTCCTGAGATGGCTCGACGAGCAGCTGTGGCTGAATTGCCCGCCATAAAGCATGTGCGGGCCAGCCGAGGGGAAATGCTTGCCTGGATGTCATGGAGAGGAGGGGGGAGGGTGTGGGTGGGGTGGACTAGCCTGCTCTCGCGCGATCACCTCTACTGTGCATCCCTGAAGGAGAGGAGGGGATTAACGCTGGGCTGTTGTTACTACCTCGGCCATTAGAGGGCTCACATGCTTGTCTGGCTTCCCATGTTCCTACAGGATCAGTTCTTGCATGTTCAAATTCATGGCCTCATGGGATTACTCCAGGAGTTCCTCAGGGATCAGGTGTTGGTCCACCAATGTTCTTTTTATACACCGAATCGTGGGTTTCATGACTGGATTGCATATCTCCTTTGGTTCCTGCTATGCAGATTACGCTCAATTTTTCACTTCATTCCCTCTATCCACCTCCCAAGTTTAAACACAGTACTAAGTCTGGAACAAACTTGGAGCAGTCTTGCTCCTTGAGAATGCTGTTTAAAATATGATGAGCTGTGGACGTCTGGTAAGGCTTTATTCCTGCCTTTCACTCAGTGAGGAGCAGAGAGACCCAGAACGAAATGCTACTGCATGATTTAAACTTGGCTAAACGTTATGAATCCTGTATGTTGCAGCTTACTAACGGCAGGGGGCAGTGTATGTGCACCGTTTGCTGTGCGTGCGTGAGACAACGCAGCTCCACAGTGCAGGTGTGGCCTAAATGACAAACCTGTTTGCCCGCATTATTAAGGGCTTCACTGTTACACGCTCAGTATCAGGGCTGGTTTTAAATGGGGTCCGAGTCTCTGATTGATTCATTTGCATATGTTATGAGCTGCATGCTTGTGATGTTGACTGCTACTTTTGCATGTGTTTTGCATAACATTTGTGTGCTTTATTTCGAGCGTAGGCTCACTTACTATGAGGAAGACACTGATGGATGGTTGTGGCTCATGGAGCTTTGGCTGTATGGTAATTAGCATAATTAAAAATGGATCAGAAGAGGGAGAGAGAGATGCAGTGGTAAAACCGAGCGCACTAGCAGGTAGTGACGTAAAACACCTCAACGATTTGCAACAACTACATGAAGACCAAAAACCGAAGCGGGCTAAAACGAATGGAGCAGCTATGCACCTGAAGACAGATCTTCAGAATACTATGAAATCTTTTTGGACGTGGATTGTCGGATTTTACACAATGTTCTACAGGCAGTACGTCTATGATGCACAATGCGCGATGAACCGAATTTACGATGGGATTCTGATTCATGTTCAGCAAAAACCCTACTCTGAATTGCGAATTTATTGGCAGTGATGTGGGGAGTCATGTGGGGGAAGTAATCATCATTTTGCTTTTCACTTTCACCACGTTGTTCGTTAAGTTCAGATATTTAGATCTTTATTATGAAATAAGGTTTAAGGTAGTGATTTTTCCACAGCCCTGCATTATAAAGTGTCCCGAGCTGCTTTATGTTACATCACAATACTCTGAGGCACTAGATAAGGCAACATGGTGTGATGTAGGAAGCCAGGTGAAGGGAGTGAGGAGTTCTGGGATATGGCAGTGCAGAAAACTCATAGCTGTTTCCAGCACGTTTCTTGTAGGCTCCGTTCTGATGTGTAGAGTTTATATTAAACCCCTTGGGTACGATAAGTTTAACTTGCAATGGATTTATCCGATCGTTTCCCCATCGTAAAACCGGGCCTATCTGTACCGGTACCCAGTTTAGAGTGCATCTGTACCTGTCCCTATTGAATTCCTGGGGGGGGGGTAAAGTGGGAGGCGTTACAAAATTATCCTCCAGGTTGTAATCCTCCTCATAATGAAAGTGGAAATTCCAAAAGTTTTGACCCTGCTTATCTGGGTCGGTTTCACAGGTGGCCCAGAACCTAGCCGAAAATGTACTGGGCCCAGGTGAGCGTGCTCCCTGGCTGGGATGCCAGTCCATCACAGGACCTTGTAACCATGCCAGCTGACCTTGTAAGAACCCAGGTTGAACAGTACTATATTCTAATATTATATGATCAGCGATTATAACACGAGTGCTTTCTGCTTAAAAAAAGTGGCATCATGTTATGAAATTAAACTCCTTTACAAAAAAAGTACAAGGGATTTATTACGTAGGGAAAATGAAACGATAATGAGCTGGCATTGGTGCTGAACAGACACTTGTACTTTGGGTTGTTCCCTGCCTCTTGTTACCGTCTGTCATTTGTCATGCTCCCTTGTCTTTGTGGGTTCCTTCTACCATCAAAGACATGCCAGTGGTTGTATTGTCAAGTTACAATTGCCCCAGGTGTCAGAGTGCGGTGAATAAGTGAGTGGGTGTATGATGGACTGGCGCCCTGCCCAGGGTCTCGGCTTTTGTCCAGTGTGTACGGTCCGTCGTGACCCAGATGAATGAATAAATTGTTCTATTATCAAATGAGCTTTAATAGCACTGATATCTGACTACTCAGACATGTACTGTAAGAGCTATAAATGGCGATATCAATATCAGCAGAAGCCCAGGCTTGGAGCTTGAGGTTTGCGTGCCATCAGAAAGGGGGAGAACCGGTTGCCTTGCAGGGACAACCGCTTACGAGACAGATGAGCCCTGTGACAGTGGGATGCAAAAGCCTGCAATTGTGCGAGCTCGCGTGATCCGTCAACGTCGCCGTCTGCTGCTGCCTCTGCATGCAATGCAATGCTCACCTGTGCTGGCATGTATACAGAGCGACTTTTTACACCGAGATTTTACACACTCGTCAAGTTTCCGTCCAAACACCAGTCTGTAGAAGCTAAACCGAAGCTTCGCTGCCTCCTGTCCTGTTACCAACGTCTAATCTCAAAGTAGAACGGACCCTCCTTATCTGCATGGTACTTACTAAATGTACCACACTGCTCACAAAAAGTACGGGATATTTTCACTATGGGAGTATTTAACTTTGGAGTATCTCCTAATTTTTGTGATCACCATGGGCGGTCAGAGGGTAGCACTGCCGCCTGTCGGGGAGAAGGTCTTGGGTTCTAGAGCGGCCTGTGTCTTTTCTGTGTGCAGTCTACATGTCATCGTGGGTTTACTCCGGGTACTCCGGTTTCCTCCTACACGATGAATGGATCCCACATCACGACTGGATGTGTATGAGGGACGGAAGGATGAGTGGGGGAATCGTCCTCCAGCCCTTCAGTGGACCTGCTCAGGGTACTCCCCTGTGCCCAAGGAGTCCCATGATTGGACAACAACGTGCTCGGTTTGAACGTGCATTGTCGTTGGTGCTAGACAGGCTGGTCTGAGGATTTTGGAAACTGCTGATCTACTGTTACGTGGCACACAGAGCGCCATTTCAAGGGCTTACAGAGAATGGTCTGTAAAAAAGGAAGTATCCATATCCATAGGTAAAAATGCCATGTTGATTCCGGAGGTCAGAGCAGAATGGCCAGACTGGTTCCACCCGATAGAACGGTAACAATGACTCAAACCGCAAAAGCATCTCTGATCGCACAACAAGTCAACTCTTGAAGCAGATGGGCTACAGCAGTGGAAGTCCACATCGGAACCGAGGCTACATTTTACACTAACTCACAAACTGATCAATAGAAAATTGGAAAAATGTTGCCTAGTCTGACATGGTTAACATGTCGCATTACTGCCCTGCATCCAAATCCAACTTAACCGGATTAGAACGTTTTAAATTTTAAACAATTATTGCATTTAACAACAAACGGACAAAAGCACCTCCTTGTTTTTCCGATAAAAATGTGTAAAAACTTAAAAATATAAACAGTGTTAGAGTAGTGCACATGGCAGCATCTTTTTGATCTGAATCCCAGTTCAGAAGTTGTAATGTTAGAAAGTTCTACTTGATTTTTTTTTTTTCTTAAATGTCCAGACCTCAGGTCAGTTTATGACAGGAAAGCAAAGTTAATTTTTGGCATCGTGAGCTCAGATATCTTTCCATAACGATCGCACTACTTTATTCATCGGCCTGGTTAATGGGTCCATCTCTAGTACAGATCGCCTTTTGTGGGTACACGCTCCAAAAAGTTCCCGCTGCCGTTCTCTGCCTGGTCACTGGGTGGCGCCTCACCCTCAACATGCAGCCCTGAAGTTCAGTTCCAGGCCAGTGTGAGCAGGCTTGATGTATCATGGCCCAATGAAAAGGAGGAAATGAGGAAGGGCCATAAATGTGTTTGCTGCATGCAGGGCCTAATGGAGTCTAGCTTTGCCAGTACATTAACAGCAGAATGGAAGCTCAGGGCCGAGCACCTCCACCAGCGCAACGCAAGAGTAAATGGATGCGCGAGAGAATACCGAGTTAGTGTCGGCCCTCTAATTGTAAGGTGATGAATTTTTCACTTAGGCTATTGTTTTTTAAATGATGTATTTATCGAGCTTTCATAATATGATGCATATTTATGTACGCAGAAAAAAAAATGAATGAAAATAAGAATAAATAAGGGGTGCAGTAATAAACGGGACCGGAGAAAGAAATAACTACGGTGTAAGCCAATAAGATGAAAAGAGAACTGAACAAGGGGAAAAAACTACAATAAAACTCCTATTAAGAATAATGGATGGTATCTTCATCAAGGAAGCGCCTGCAAAATAATAGCTGCCTGAAAGCAGAGCGTCTCGCTCACCAGCCCTCAGCTTTCTGTGGTAAAGACCTTTTATACATACGCATCAATCCGGCCCAAGCGCGCAGAACCACAAGATTTGCATTTTTAGCCATTGGTGTAGACCGCAGGTTTACGAAACCTCATTTGTATGCAAGGTCTGGCACCGTTTGCTATTTTGCCTATTCTAAAGTTCTGGGGTTTGCACAGCTTAGCAGTTCGCTATAGAATGCTCTAGGTGTGTTTGAACAGGAAAATTACCAAACGGAAACAGCTGCCTAATACCATTCCAGCTGGCCTTTAAAGTTCAGGAAGTGTCAGCACACCAAAAAAAAAACCAGACGGACACCAAAGGTATAGGGAGTCCAACCATATTTAATATTGTCTTATCGTTAAACCTCTCGAAACATGTCTTTGTCGACGTGGCACAGCTTTCGATTGGCCACCCAGGCAACTGGGGGACGTTAACCGTCCATGTGTTTGTCCTTACAGTACAACATTTCGTTCCAATTCTCACAGATCTTAATGCTAGAAAATGACTCCGGCTAGCTCCGTTTGCTCGTTTTCTTTTCTGCTTCGTTCTGTGTAGGGCGTAATCATATTCGTGCATCTCACATGGCTGGTCCTGTTCGGTGATTTGCGAGTCCTTAATTGCGAATCCATCTTTTGATTCTGTGCAGCCCGGGCCTGTTTGGGTTAGCCTTGAAATATTTCTTGGGCTATTTAGGCTTCCCTCATCTCCAAGGATAATGATGTTCAATACGGAGTTGAACATATTGTTGTTATTTCCAAGCTTTTATTTTCGCCAGACGCTGACTACGCTCGGCACCACGTGCAACCCCCCCCCCTCCCTTTGCAGGCCAAGAGACTGTAGACTGATTTATGATCTAGCCATGTGCTGAATCCACATATCCTGTGTATTTGTGTGTACGCGCTGCCTTTCGCTAATATTAAGAATTTCATTTAGAGCCGTTCGTCTGCCCGTGATCTTCATTCCTACGCCTGCGTACAAGCTCGCGTCGGCGCGGCGCGAACACCTGTGCTGTCAGGACGTGTTGGCACGCACACGCCGTACATGCTAATGCCAACGCGCGCTCGCTAGCCTCAGAGCAGAGGCTTGTTGTTTCCAAGTTGCCCGTGCGCTGGGGCTTGCGGGGCTGTCGGCGGCACTGATCGATGCACCTTTATTGCTTCCCCTGGATTATCAGTCGAGTTCAACGGGAGGGGAAGGTGATTCATCAGAGAGAGAGAGAACGAGAGAGTGAGAGAGAGAACAAGAGAGAGAGGGAGAGAAAGAGAGTGAGAGAAAGCGAGCTTGAAGGAGCAAGAGCGAGCAACCGAGGGAGGAAGAAAGTGTAGAGAGGGCGAACTAGAGGAAGAGATAGAAGCAGGGAGAGCAAACAAATTAGAAAAGGCGTTCCAGCGAGATAAGAGAGATGGACCAGCTATGAAGCACATTATGTGGGAGGGAGATGAAGAACTGTGGTACACAGATCTAACACGAGTGCCAAATGTATGCAGACGGTAGAGGAGAGCCTGAACTGTGCATTTGCAAAAAAGGGAGATTAAACGCGTCTTTATTGTAGACAATGTAGACAAACGACTACCACAATGCTCCCCCACTGTACGCACTCCAAATTCATCCTAATCAAAATGGACAGTGAGGCTAGTGAGAGAGTCTTTAAGCGTAGGAGGTGGGAAAAACAAAGTGGCCGTGCAGTCCAGGTATGACCCAGACCCTCGCAAAGTGCAGAGCTTACCGGGGCAGGGCTGCACGTTTCCTATTATTAGCCATCCCTCTTGCACGGCTGTACGTTCAACCCAATTGCCTGAATCCCTCAGCTATAAAGCAAGAATCTCGACGACAAGACACCGGTCATTGAGAGAAACCGAGACTGAGGGCGAAGGACATTCGGCGAGAGAGCAACAGAGACAGGGGCACACCTGTTTTAGCTGTGCTCCATCCATCAGATGGCCCACCGCTGCTGGTCTGTGCTCCCCTAGCTCCTCTCTGTATCCATGTGCCCGATTTACCACAGGTGTTTTCATACCAGCCGTGACCCCGGGATAGACGGTGCCAGCCTGCCTGGCTTGCCCTTCAATATGTTAGCGTGCTCGAGCTTGAAAAGAAAGCAGGTCTGTTTGCTCTGGCTCTGCCTCGTGACTTTGCTGCCTCTGATTTGACATAGTTTGCTCGTTATCCACTGATGCCTGCTTTCAGGACGGTAAACGCACCATGTCGCGAAAGCAAAACGTCATCTTGTACTACTTTCAGCAACGGCACAGTGCGTTCGGTGTTCTTCACCGGCCTCCCTGACACAGGCTCTAAATAGACCAATAGACCTTCAGCACTGAAACTGCTGCTCAAAATCTGCAGGTATCGCCTAAAGCCAAGCTCACGCCGGATAACTGCGATTCACGCGGCTCTGCAAACGAGGCGTCTCACAGTCGGCCATTTTTTGTGCCGTTAACTTTGGCAAGTGATATTGCGATAATATCAAAGTATTCTGCTTCAGAGGAGAATTAGGCCTATAAATGTTGTGGGTTTATCATATTCTCAGCTGGGTTAATCCTGCACAGTGTTGGAGTACCCGAGTCCGCAGTTCACTGGTGTTCTAGGTGTGTATGAACTGGAAAATTACCAAACGGCACAGCTGCATAATACGATTACAGCTGGCCTTTAAAGTTCAGGATGTTCTAGCACACTTCAAAAATCAAAGGTACCAAAGGAGTCCAAAATATATAACATTGTCTTATGATTAAACCTCTCGGACCATATATTTGTAAATGTTGCACAGCTTTCAATTAGCCACCCAGGAATTATGGGAACGTTAACCGTCCATCTGTTTGTCCTTACAGTATAATATTCATTCCAATTTCTACTGATCTTAAGACCAGTCTCAAAACCATAAACCAGCAGTCTCTGTCTCGTCTTGGTCTCGACCTCCTTTGCGCTCGGCCTCGGGGTAAGGTGGACTCAGAAATTGTTGCCAAGGCCAGTCGAGTCCAATGCATCTCCTTGAGGTAATAAATTAAAGGTACGAATAACTCTGTCCTTTCTGTAAATGCCTAAATAAAAGCTGAACTCTGATCAAAGGGGGAAAAAAAATCTTTCTCTTCTCGGTCAGTATCTAATTTTCACCTGCTTGCTTTTAGTTGGTATAGTTAAGGATTGTTTAGAATTTTTTCCAAATATTTAGTCATATAAATTCATAGACTGGATGCTGTTTTTTTTTTTTATTCAGGCAATTCTGATTTAATTTGAGACAAGGGAAACGGATGATTTTAGGCTATGTAATATTTAATGTTTTATTTAACTACATCATTTATATAAATATATAATGTTATTTATATTTATATATATATATATAGCCTTGATCTTGACTCGACTACAAAACGCATTGGTCTTAACTGGTATTGACTATTGGGTTTGATGGCAACGCTAGAGTACTTGCTAGTAGCTACAATTTGTATTTCCTCCATTTTGGCCCTACAGGAGGACTACACAAAGCCCTTCAGGCCTCAGCAGCCAAATTCCTAGTGCTGTTTGTATCCACGCTCCCCAAAATTTGAACCCTGCAAGAAGTTTTGCTTGTGAAATGAATTCGCCCTGGACCATAAAAAGTGCTCGTTGCGATGAATCACTAAATTGAATGTGAAATTGCCCACAAGAGTCTAGTATGATTATCCTTTTATGCCGGCCTGGAATCGCGTCAAAATCGAGTCATCGTAGTCATTAAGGTGGTAATCATAGTCGTGGAAGGTTTTTTTTTTTGGTTTTTTTTCTTCACATACCAATTAAAATCACCTATGTTTTAATGTTATTGCAATTCACGAGGCTTGGCTCACGCACCCACCAAACAGCAGTGTATAGGAATCTGGATCATTACTGTATGGGACGTCTCGTCTCTAGATCATCCCCAAAATGGGCTTTGAAATGGTGTTTTCTGGTGGTGATATGGTAATATTTGGATGTGCAGTATTCCAAAGATATGTAGCTCTAGCTACCTTTTTATCTGTCTGTCAATAATGTTGACATGAAACGTTTATACTGTAATCATATAGCAGGTAAATGGAATCCCAATTTTTTTTCTCCAGCAGCATGATGGGAAATAATGTAATAACCTAAAAACAAGTCTTGCAATCAGTGACCGTGCAGGATCACCAGTTTACTTGAGTTTTAAGTATCAGAATCCTTTGAGTTGCCTTGTCTATGAGCAGTCTAATGCGGTCACGTCAACATGGAGCACAAGCTCAAAGAAGTCTTTCCAGCAGCTTGTAGCGTCCATGCTATGAAGAGCTGAAGCAGATTTGAGAGCACCAATGAACCTCCGGGTTCCTTCTGATACCCAGTATCGATATTGTCATTCTCAATGAGGGTTTAACCTTGAAAAAGTCAATCTTGGATCTATAATTTCCAGACACTGGTATTAAGGCACTAGAGATCAGGAGGACATACTGAATAGGGGCCTCGTCTGCAGATTCCAAGCTGTAGAAGAGTCTCACCCGTACCGATGTGAAACGTTCCCTATGGTTTTGTGCTATCCAGGCACGATCAGACAAACGATGTTAAACACAACCGCAAACTGGTTCCTCTGAGAGGCTGAATTGTACAGGTTGAGACCAAAGTACTGATATTTGCATTCAAACGTTTGTTAATCCTTCAGAATTGGTTTTTGCACAGTTACATAAAATGTGGTCTGATCTGTATCCAGGCCTTAATTACAGATTCTATTGAAACGAACACAGACAATTGTTCTTTTATAGGTTTTTTTTTTTTAATGGGTTGTTCCTTCACAGTAAAGTTATGACTCTCAAAGCGCACAAAGTTTGCTCTCCAGAAAAGATCGTTTTTTGTGAACCAAGCACCAGCCCGAACACATTTCAAAGGTCCTGGAGGTTCATAAGTGCTCTTTAAGACGACATGTAATGAAACGCTTTCTAGTCTTGCTAAGACCAAACTAAGACGCCATTGTGCAAAGAAAACAAAGACCAAGTTTGGTTCATGTGTCTTATTTATTATATAATTAATCGGCCACAATAACAGGTTAACAGAAATCTATCTACGTTTCTAGAGGCCACGTGTTTGCACAGCAGGACACGGATGCAACTAGAATGAGTTCTCCTGCAAAGACCACCCCAAAAGACCGATTATAAAATCCAGTTCATGCACATCGACTAAGAAAAAACTCCAAACACTATGGATGTCATCCACAAATTCTGGATTTAAAATTCAAGATTTATTTTGAAAAAAAAAGTCCTAAACGCCAACATGGGAACTTCTCTTCAACTGTGAAGCATAGTGGAGGAAGCATTGTGGATATTGCTGCCTCGTTGACTGTACAACTTTCGATGCGTGCCGCTGTGATGAAAGTTTTCTCAAGAAGTTCATCAGAAAGCTTAAATGGATTTTAGCCGATGCCTCAAATGACCCAAACACGCATTATATCAACACAGAAAATGCGTGTTTAGGCACGAGAAGGGCCTTAATTTAAGTGATAAGCTGCGGCGCAAACTGAAAAGGGCTGCTCACGCAAAAAAGGCTGAAATAACTGCTCAGGCTTCTATAGGAAACAAAACATCTACCAAAGGAGCTACAAGGTTATTCAATACATAGGCTTATGTGCATTTAACTGCCTAGAATATAAATAATGAATCACTGTATCAAATAAAGACGTGAAAGCTGTGTTATGTTTGTTGTTATTGCAACATGGATGAAGGTCGGATCAAACTACCCGGTACATTGTGACGTGTTGACAGACTTGTTCCTGAGAAACGAGTTTTGCAGCCTCAACAAGCTCCCTTAGGCTTTCATTATAACCAGTTTCAAGTCACCCTGCTTTCTGATCTTTTCTTAGTACATGAATACCCATCAGGTTTATCGTCTATGGTTATCACTTACGGACCTGCTGCTGCTTGCTTAAAATGAGCATCATGTTACTAAAGGACAAATTACCGATATGATGCAAGCTTGCTGTAATTTTAATTGAGTTCCGCTCACAAAAAGAATGCACTGCTCACAAAAAAAGGTTATATTTAATTACGAATATGAAGAGGATCCCAAAAGAACTGCTGGATAACCTGATCCTGTCCATGTCCCATCACTGTCAGGGTGTTCTGACCCCTTTTGGGTGACCATACACCCTACTGAACACAATGTGGGGGCACTCTGGTCCAGTTTGACCTGCCTATTCAGCCCCACGAATGCATCGCTTGTTACTCAATCACCGGAACTGATTTTGCATCTCATTTACATAATCGAACGAGCTTTGATCTTTGATTTTTTTTTTCCTTTTGATTTTCTGATCTTCTTGTTTAATGAGAAAATCAAATGCTTCTTTTTAATCGATTTTATTTCTATAGCGCTTTTTACAACGGAGCATCGTCTCAAAGCAGCTTTACAGTTATACAATTATCTAAAAGGCCAATCCCAAGATGAGCAAGCCCAGGGCGACAGTGGCAAGGAAAAACTCCCTAAAATGTTAGGAAGAAACCTCGGGAGGAACCAAGACTCCTCCTTCATGGGCGATGTTAATTAAACAAATACTAACTGTATATTAAATCACAGGAAAATTTGTTTAAAATGAATAACAAATTATTGATAAAATTAAAATTAGTAGTAGAAAAAATATAGAATAATTCAAATTATTCAGATCGCTTCGTATTCATTTGGAAATATCCCCTCATTTTTGTGAGCAATGTGTAATGCATCTGTATCTAAATGTAAACTCTGTACCGTAAATCGAATCCTGTACAGAGTGCATCGTTACACCCCTAGTTACCAGGCTGTCCTGGCATCCTGTCTAGGACATGCTTAAACCTGTGCCCGGTTTGTAACAAGAAAATGTAGCATTGCGTGCTTAACGTCAACATTATTGCAAAATGATCTGATCAGCCAGTCACGAGACAGCAGTGCGGTGAGGAAAGTCATGCAGATACTTTCAGAACCATTTCAGGTAATGTTGTGATCTCCGACTGTTACCCTGGCATGATTGGTGGTGCCAGTTGAGTGGGTTGAGTATTTGTATAACTACATCCATTGAGCATTGGGCTTAACTTCTGTGCAGTGGGCACAGGCTGAGCAAAACTGGACAACAGCAGCCTCGTCTGAGTCTCGATTTCTGAGGACCACAGATGGTCGGGTCAGAATTTGGCACCGACAGCATGAATCCATGGACCCGGCCTGCCTTGTGTCAACAGTCCAAGCTGGTGTAGGTGGTGTAATGGCGTGTGGAATGTTTACTTGGCACAGTTTGGGCCCATTAATACCAATCAATCATGGCTTGAATGCTACTGCTTTGTTTTGAGTATTGGTGCTGATCGTGTGCTGCCCTCCATGTTCAAATTTCCAGCATCATAATGGGCCAGTCTTTAATTTGAGATGATTGGTATTTGGTATGTTCCCCCTTTTCCTCGATGACCGCTTGCCCTTGAGCTGCATGAAGTTTTTTGCTGAGCATCTTTTGACCTTAGCGCATGCTCGGCTTTCCCTCAAAGTGCCCCTGTAAATGTAAATGCTTGGTGGAGATTAGAGAGGCATACAAGAGAATTCAGAATTTTTCATAACGTATTCATTACATTAATTATTTTCTGTAACACGCCAAAAAGGCACGTAAGGTGGAACCTGGAGAGGTACCAAGTTCAAGTATGGACTGTAGTCTTCCCTGGGTCAGTCGTCTTCCTCAGAATAAAGAAAATCGAGGATCGTTGCGCGCAAGACGATCATAAGATCTGTGGAGGGTTGTGAATGAGAGACCTCAGGGAAAGGGTTTAGCTTCTTGCTCGGATCTCTTATATTGCTGCAGCGAGGAAATTGCAATCAGGACATCCCCAGCTCTTAGGCCAAATGCTAGCGGACATCGTACATGCACCTGCTGAGAAGACCTCCCCCCGTCGGACTCCTTAAACACCTAGCTTACCCGCCCCCTCAGTTACTTTGTCTTCATATTGGCCGTAATCTTTCGCTGACGTCCTCTGGAGATTTTTGCCCATGTCTGTCTCTGAGATTGTCTTTGCCTTCGCCTTCTTCCGTGCCACTTCTCTTTTCCCTGTCTGTGCCCCCTGTTCCTCCCTCAGCGCACCCCCCACCTCTCTGATGATGGATGGACAGCTTGCGTATTTCCAATCTGCCATCTCTCCTGATGCGGTTAGGGGCTCGGATGCTGCTCCAGGCGGGAGAGAGGGAGGGGAGCGGAGCGAGGAGAGGACGGGGTGATGCAGAGGACACGATATCTGGAAAACAAGCAAATGAAAAAGAATGTGACAGCAGCGGCAGTGCTGCGAGGGAGCTAGCAGCATGTTCTGCAAAATCAAACATGCAGTGCTGCTGCTGCTGCGCCGTCGCCATAAGAACCGCGATCCGTTATTCGTGCTGTCAGGCGGCTTGCAAATCTCGACGCGGTTATGGAACTTAAAAGGGCATCTGAGTTCTGAGTCAGTCGGTTTCTAGTTGAGCAGTCTGAGTCAGTCCTTTTTTTTCCCCACTCAATACTGATACTGTCAGTATTGTGTACACTAAATGTTGGAGACCTAGAGGAACAGCCGTTAGTGAATATCTGGATGTCAAAGAATATTCTCCTCTAGCGCACGGGTTCCATTTATTTCCATGTGTATCTAAGAATAGCAGCCGCTCGTGCACACAGATTACAAGACTAAAGTGATTCATTGTACATTTTTTATGGGAAAAAATGAACCCAAGTTATACATTTTCCCTTTTCTGGTTTTTATGTTCCATTTTATTCATACAGATATATTTTTATATTTGGCTATTTTTCCATTTAAGGCACCTATACATTTATCTAAAGTTTGGGATGCGCCGATCTGATATTACGATGAGATATCGATTCCGATATTAATAAACTTAGCTGGGTCTGGTATCGGGAAGATTTAAGCCGATCCATTAACTTCATTTTTGTGACACCTGCTACACGGTACATCAGTTACAGCAACAAGTCATAAGTTTTTTTTTTTAATATTTGAATGCTCTGTCATGGTCCTGCTTGATTTGTTCTATTTTAGTTACAAATATCTGGCAAGTTTATATGCATTTTTATCGGTGATTTTTATTTTAAAAAATATATTATTATAAATAATAATAATAAAAATAATAATAATAATAATAATAAATATAATATAGTAATAATAATAATAATAATAATAATAATAATAAAAAATAATAAATATAATATAGTAATTATAATAATAATAATAATAATAAATATAATAATAATAAATGTAATTATTATTTTTTATTTAGTTGGTCATGTTAAAGTCAACACTGATGAATAAAAACTCTCCCACATGGTGAGGTGTACTGTTTTAGTTCAGCAATAATACCGGGTCGATACTGGATATCAATTGATAGGCTAAATATCTATATCGGAACTGAAAAAGTTGGCTCGGTGCATCCCTGGCTAAACTGGAACATAAGGTTATGAAATTTACAGCTCCCAAAAATTAGGGAATACTTCAAAATGAAATATCCCACGATGAAATCTCCCCATATTTTTGTGACCAGTGTATATTTTAAGAAAGTACATATGGGGTTTTTTTTCCAGTTGGTGTGATTAAAAAAAAAATATGTATGAACTGTATTTTGACAAACTCGGTACCTCCGGACGGGTTTCCTCTGGGGTCTACGTCCCAAAATGTGTCAATGGTTGATTGGCGGTTCTGAATTATTCAGAGGTGCGAGTGAGTTCACAGTGCATCAGTGCCCAGTGTTCCTGAGATAGGTTCCTGCTTAATGAATATGATTAAGTCGGTCAGTTGTGATTGCTTTCTAAACGGTAGTGTGTGTTTTGTTACAGTATAAGACACCGTCATTTTGTGACTAAGCTGAAATGTAGGAAGTCCGAGACCCAGATAAATGGGGAGGCAAAGCATCAGGAATGGCATTCGGCATTGGAACCTGCAGTTGACGTGCGCAGGTGACACCAGAAGAGGGAGCCAGTTTGACCGGAGCATGTGAGAATCCCTGCTGAAACATTGTGCAGGTGCAGAGCAGGTTATCAGCAGGGCATATAGGATCAAGGATTTCTTTTGGTATTTGTCACACGTTAAAATAATTTACAGAAAGGTCTGACACTTGCAACATCCAAAGTGGTCACATAATATTTATTCACTTCTTTTACATTTTAAGTATAACATAAGTATACTTATACTTTTCATGGTTTTAACATTTTTTTTCAGCTTATCAGATACAAAAAAAAACCCCACAACATCTTACTCGGACTATATAATGCAGATATGCATATTTTACGGTTTCTTTAAAAAAAATTATTCAGTGTTATTGATCTGTCAATATATATTCAGTTTCTATTTATTACTAAAACCTTATTTGACAGAAATTGATTTCATTCTTACATTTATCATTTGAGCCACCCCAGCAGGTTTGGTCCCTGTTTGCATCTTGGTCCTCCCAAGGTTTTTTTTTTTTCTTATAGCGTTCAGGGAGATGGTTACCTGGTGTCGCCCAAGGTTTGCTCAGATTGGGATTGTCCTTAGATATTATAGAAGATAATCTAAAATTGTACACCTGATTTGAGACAATGCTCCATTGTAAAATGTGCTATATTAATGACTCTTGCATTAATTATTTTTAGGGTTACTTAAGCATCCCTAAAACGTGCTTGACATGCCTGTGTTTACAGTAAGCACTTTATTCGTATTGGTCTTCTTAGGCATTGGTAAGATCTGATCAATTAAAATCCCCAGTCAAAGATTTTTAAGATTTGATTAAATAGGTAACTCTATTACTAATTTCACTCCTCATTTATTTATTTTAAACTAATTTTGATATGATTTAGTATTTATTTAATTAACATCTAGGACGGGTGGCGGACATGGAGGACGGGTCTCCTGTTGAGTCTTGGTTCCTCCCGAGGTTTCTTCCTACCATTTTAGGGAGTTTTTCTTTGCCACTGTCACCCTAGGCTTGCTCAGTTTGGGATTGGCCTTTTAAGATCATGCATTACTGTAAAGCTGCTTTGAGACGACGCTACGATGCTAAAAAGCGCTATAGAAATAAACCTGAATTGAACTGATGTAACTCCAGGTTTCAGTCTACACTTAAGCACCGAGTGAAAATTCATCCTTTGTAGACAGAACGTGACTCTGCCGTTCAGACATTCAATGGAACTTCATTCAACCCAGTGTGTCTGCGTATGGAGAAGAATCTTGTGAGGTGGTGGTTCGAGCCGAGCTAGGCTCATCTCAGAAGGTCTCCCTTTAGGTAAGAAGGTGGTCTGGTTTTGGCTTTGTAAATCATTCCTGTACGTTCTGTCACATTTCGAGCAGCACACAGATGTTCACTGTGACTTCAGAGGCTTTTTGGATTACGTCATGAACGTTCTATATTCCTTTGAGGTAAGAGGAGCAGACTTAAGGGTATATATGACACTGACCTCATCTGGTCCGACCTTTGATAGTGGCAGTCAAAGGTCAACCCGCTTGACCTCTTCGTTCAGATCTTGGCCGACGAACACGTCGGATCAAAGTGCGACAGGAACTTTGGCACATGCCTGCATGTGTGTGACATGATCAATATCGAGTGCAGGCGTAAATTGACACGTGGGAACAATCCTTCCTTCTTTGCTCCCGGGCGAGACAACGTTTTTAATTTGGCCAGCAGGATCAGAGCCAGCGTTGGATTCAATTGGCTGTAGCCTACAGAAAGATAGGCAAATAGTCTTTGTAACCCTTTCTTTGCTGAGGATCCTTTCATTGATTGTAATTAAATTTGTCCATGTTGCCTGTTTTCTTTTCTTTTTTTTCCCTTCTCCCGTCTCTTCTTCCCATCTGTGCGATGCGACCGGCGCTTTCTCATTCTGCACTGCTGTCATTCCTCACTGTCACTTTTTCGCTCCGAGGCATCGACCTCTGCCTGGAGCCCCGGTTCAGTGGCGGGTCACCCGAGGGAGGGGCCGCCTCTTATTGGGGGGTGCCAGCTTCCTTTCCTCTGCACGTATATGGCTGCAGCTGCCATGGCAACCAGGAAAGGCTGCCGAACAGAGCTGAGTTTGCGGGGTGCGTCTAAACACATCATTGATCCAGATTTTCTTCAGATCAGATCGAGGGCTTCTCGTATCTAACTGGCTTTTCTCCATGATCAGGCTGCATTGTACTCTGTCCGATTAGGTCCGACTTTTTCTTACATTAGCTTCATTGATCCTTCATTACTGATTGCATTGATACTGGTTGTCTAGCTTTCATATAATATCAGATCTTTTCTCATGGATCAGACAACAAATCCAGCCTCTGTCTCGTCGTAGCTTGCGGTATGAATACAAAGCCTAGATCACATCATGTGCAGATTTTCTGTAGAATTAGACCATCAATCTTGTTTTAACCTTGAGATCAGACCTCACATTATAAAGCTATTCTTCTTGATCCAACCACAAATCCAGCCTTGGTCTTAATGTACCTTGCATTACAAAACCTAGAATGTCTCTTAGATGAGTCTTTCCATCAGACCACAAGTCAACTCGTTTATAATACCAGACCACAAGTGAGTTTACATTTAGGCATTAAGCAGACAAAGTGACTGTGGGTTAAAATTCTTGCTCAAGGACCCAACAGTGGCTGAGGGATATGACCCCAGCTCCTTAATGCTCGGTGGATAGTACTGTCGCCTCAAAGCAAGAAGGTCCGGGGTTAAATCCCAAGTGGAGCTGTCTGGGTGGAATCTGCATGTCCTTCCCGTGACCACATGGGTTTACTCTTACTCTGGTTTCCTCCCACAGTCTAACAGGCCAACGGTTAACATGTTAGGTTGACATTGACTTGAGTGTGTGTATGTGTGACCAGAGTAAACCCAACCGGGCTCCACTTAGGCTAGGACTGAACCCAGGACCTTCTTGCTTTAAAAAAAAATAAAAAAAATAAAAATTAAAAAAAAATATATATATATAAACATCTCTTATTGTAACCTATGTCGATGTTACGGCCCACAGTCCAGTGCCTTAGCCACTTAGCCACTAGACCCCCACCGTCCCACAGTCTGTTCTCTGAGCTGGAGCAACAGGTCCCAGGTGTTAGTGCGGCTCAGTTTCAGGTGCCATCCAGCATGTCATCAGATCAGACTGTATAATTTTGCTGTCATCTTAGATCGTCAATTATTTACAGCATCTGGCAGAAGGCACAATCCAAGCAGTTAAGGATTTAAGTGGCAGCTTGCCAGTGCTGGGACTTGCACTCTGGACCTTCTGGTCAGTAGTCTTCAGTAATCCTTAATCAGTGTGCCTCCGTACAAAGCTGTGCGCAATCTTTATGAGACCAAACTTTAAATTGATGTACAGTTAACTTGGCGCTTATCTGAAGTCCAGCATTTCTCCTAGATTGTACGGCAGATCACATCTCTGAAATCAGATATGACCACGTAGTCGCTGAGTGTGTTTACAGTAATCATTACTTGATATTGGATTTCTGCAGTTATCTGATCATTTAAGCTGTCATGTACGCAGCATACTCCAATCTAGAAGTAATATTAAGAAATCCAATAAACAGAGCTAGATTTTATGCAAGTAGTTGGATTACTCGTGTCTTGAATACCAGTTACCCGTTGCCAGGTCGACTTATTCTTAGAGATTTTGCTTCTTTTAGACTTATTTACTTAGACCTGGATTCTGAACTGGCAATCCTGGAATTAAACGCGGAGTTTAATCAAACGCAGTACGTACTTAAGAAAATGGAGACTTTGTTTATTGAATATTAAAGTTGGTCATATTTCTGTGAGCTTATTGGCTGATATTCTGCCGTTATCGGATTATTAAGTGCATGTAAACGAACCGGCCCATAAAGAGTACTGTTAGTCTATAGGCTAAACTGCCTGGCTGTATTTTCTAAGCCATTCTAAATCTTGCTAATCTTGCTAATAGATCAGAACACATCCGTTTTGCACCAGGCCAGTTTGCAGTTTCTCTTAAATAGGGCCAGGATTCAAATTCTTCTTCTAGATCAGATCTAACGTGCACGTCATCATCTAGGCCATATAAGAGAGGATCAGACCAACCTTTCAGTCACGTCATTGATCCACTTCCTTTAGGCCACAGGAGCTTGTTTTATTAGTTGGGTTTGCTTCGGCTTGCTCTTGATGAAGAGGGAACAGGAAAATCAAGGTTGTTACCTGAATCAAACTACGTTTGGAAGATTGACTCTGGGTGGTGGTAATTATCCAGGTGAAAGACTAAATGGAAATCCAGAAGCAAATTGCCAGGTCTGTAGCCGCCTCCGTTTCACGTTGTTTTATCTGTGTATACATGGTGAACAATTTTAAATGCATCATCACTTGATTAATGAGAGCGAAATTTATCTCGGTGTTTATTACGGCGTGACAGTGCAAAAAAGGTCAAACGAAGGGGAAGGAGACGGAGAGAACTAGCCGCGAGCTCCCTTGCAATTTTCTCCCTGTGCTTTGCTTCTGATCAGGCTTGCAGATGGCTTCAGGCCACCAGGTTCAGGCCAGGTGGATGTTCTACAAAACAGCCTAACTTGTTATTAATTATGATTTACGAACCCACCGTGCTCGATCCGTGCTCACTGTAAGTCTTTCCTTTTTCTTTATCACCCTCGCTCTGTCTTTGCTTCTTTACCGAGCACATATGACGGATTGGGTTATCAGGATCTCACAGAAGCTCGCGAGCCTGTCAGGTATGCTTTCATGTTCGACAGATCAGATCTCCGGCTTTGATTTTCCACTTTAAATCCAGGTGATTTAAAGCGACAAGGCCTTGTTCACACTACATACAACACAGAGGCCATTAAACACGCTCTGGTTAAGATTAAACGCTCCCCTTATTACGTTTATAGTAACTTAGCTGCACTTTCTCCAGTTTTATAGAGCTATTTGCCCCGGTGGTAACCGCAGAGTCCACGGCTACTTGTATTAATAAGTATCGTTCTCTCGTTCTCTATTACCCTCGAATGTGAGGGAGGTCTTACTTTTGACCTGTTTTCGGATCATGATCACAAGGCTGTTGTGAACTCCTCGTGCCGTTCCGGTGTTGGGCAGTAGGTGGAGCTGTGTACACAATACACAAGCGGTGTATGTTCAATAAAATACCTGCACACGTGCACACTGTTGTACTAGGAGTACACAAAATGTTGTTTGCTGTACGGTTATGAGTAGTACCGTTTTAAACATACATTTATTCATTCTGAGAGTACAACAAGGAGCGGGCAGCACGGGGGCTCGGAGGTTCGGGGTTCCACCCCAGGGCGGGGCGGCCTGGGTCCTTTCTGTGTGGAGTCTGTATGTCCTCCCCGTGTCTGTGTGGGTTTACTCCGGGTACTCCGGTTTCTTCCCCTAGTCCAAAGACATGCGTGTCAGGTTAACTGGTGTCTCGAAAAGTGGCTCTTAGTGTGTGACTTTGTGTGTGTGTGCACTACGATGGATTGGCACCTGTGGTTGTTCCTGCCCTCGCGCCCAGAGTTGGCGGGTGGGCACCAGCTGGCCTGCGACCCCGTGTGGATCAAGCAGAAGATAATGAATAAATTAATGAATACAACTGTAAACCTTTGTTTCTACTAATTAGTTTTAATTACAGGTTACTATAGATTTTTTTGTCTAAAAGCACATTCAAGAATTTTGCATTGTTTAAATTTCAGAAACGGAAAAAAGGAACGTCTTTTATCAAAGCTGTATGGTGCATGGTGAATCGAACAGCAGAGATGGGGTGAAACTCAAACAGTGACTTCAGACTCCCGACTCAACTTGGACTTGACATTAAGGAACATTTTTATGCCGTTTTTTAATCTTAATGCATAGTAGTCCGTAGTTTTTTTCTGTTATGCATTTAGTAATGGAGTGTAATTAGCAGACTGAGTACACCGGATTCATGCATTTTCACTATAAGTGACCTGAAACTCGACTCGTCATTTCGTGATAAAAGATTTGAGACGTGACTTAGACTTGCAAAAACATCCACTACCTTAACCACTGAGTTTCCACAGTCCTGTGGTGTACTAAAACTGTATCCATAAACTATTCCTAAAAGAAAACGACCAAGAATAAAGGATGGAAAATTAAACCATCAGACGCTGCATTAGTATTCCATTAGTATTCCATTAGTATTCCATCGCTTTATCAATCCATATCTTCTGCTCATCATAAAGAGAACTGGGTGATAGCAAGCGACAGCATGCGTGGTGAGTGTGAATGTTTTATTGGGCAGTTTGTGAGGAAGATCAGCCATCTGGCCTGCGGATGAGGATTAAGGGTAATTACCACAGATTAATAATCGCGCAGCAGGAAGGATTGCGTGCAGTAGAGTAATCACAGTTTTTATATCAGGCAGTGGGATTACACAGCAAAACACCACCAACAGTGCTGCATGCGTCTAGGCAGCCTCTTTCGCAGTAATCCCACTTTATACAGGCGTTCACTTATTCACCTCATTCTCTGCTCTTTCTCATTATGCAGTCTGCTCCTCTCACTTCCTTTCTGTCCCTTTTCTGGTTTCTAAGTCAGACATGCAGCAGCGGATTACTTGCTTGTAATTCCAGCTAAACTGTGAGGTTTATTAGAAGGAGAGACCAATATAGCTAGCAGAACATCTTTAAAGGGGGATTTGCTTTGCTGAACAGAAGCCATTATGAGATAAGGAAGATCGACCAAGATGCAGAGTCTAGTATCGTCATGAAATACTCGGTTGATGAGATATATTGATGAGAGGGACTAGCGGGCACCTAGCGGTTAAGGTACTGGACTCTGGGCCTGTTGATCCTAGGTTCAAATCCCACCTCTGTCAAGCTGCCATGAGTGGGTCCTTAAGCAAGGGCCTTAACCCACCATCGCTTGGATTGTAAGACTATATCAGTTGTAAGTCACTCTGGATAAGGACGTCTGCTAAATGCCCTAAATGTAAAATGTAATGTGTACGTACTATACTACAGTCATCCCCCGTTTAATGATCAAAATACATTCAACTTTAACATTTGAGGTCTTCGAAATTGTAATAAAATATAGCAGTACGTTAAAATCTTTTAACGTTGCATCCATAAACAGCCAATCAATGCTGGGGATCCATGAGCAGAGGTGGGAGTTTAACCGTATCGTTTGTTCTTGCATGCATTTTTAAGGCCCTTACCCACACTACGTAATGTAAGTAATACTTTTTTTTTAATCTTATATTCTAGTTTCTAATAAACAAACAAATCTGTTTGGACATTTCACAATGTTATATTAATGTTTATTGTTGTAATGCATGCTTTTTTAGTAACCAAGAATGCATGTAATTCATACAGGAACGTGCTGCCTAAGGTGGCGTGAATAATTCCAACTCAGGACACATTTAGAGCACCAAAGAAAAACAGCAAGCAAAGCTGATGAGGATCAGATCCTCATCTCAGTAACAACATTCCCACAATAATCCAAATAACGATTCAGATCAGCATCTGAAAAAACAAAGGCACTTAAAGATATCTTCGGCTGCTAATCAGGCTTTGGGGGATAGATCTGTTTTTCAGTTCCTCTCCATTGTGTCTGTCGATATGACATTTAGAACAGAATTAGAATAATTTATCTGTTTTGAGAGTAAAATGGTAAACAATGGCGCGTTTACACCTCGGATTGCCAACAAAATAATCTGTAAGAGTGTGATATCTCAGTTTAGCAGCCAACAATCCATCCAGGCTACAAATCACTGACTGATGCACATTAGTTTTACTTTCTAATGTAATGGATGTAAAATGTAAAAAGCCACAGCAGGCTTTTCTTTAGCCAGAATTCAGGGTCAGTTTGTGACCTTAAGAGAAACCCGAACAGCTAACACAGCAAAGCAGCAGAAACATGAGAGAATGCAGACTGAACTCTGTCATCAGGATTGTACTGTACTAATATGAAACAGTTTAGGTCAAACTGGGAAATTGAGGGCCTCACACATTTGAACCCTCACCCGAAAGCAGCGTACCTAATCAGTTAACTGGCAGATCTAACATAGGTGTGCCACAGGAAGGAGTGCGCAGGTGTGCTCTGTTAACGTCTGCATTTAGTTCTGGGAAACGGGATGACTGGACATTTCCAGAGTCTCATAGCATTTTATTTAAAACAATAATATTAATTAGAACTCAATATAAAAACATTTAGTACAGTACTGTAATGTACAATACAGTAAATCCTATCCTACCGATACAGAAAGCCTAGGGAACTTTACCATGTTGTTTTCTTGCTTCAAGGCTGTGATTCTCATTTCTGTCATCCGGTGCCACATAGGTACTAGTTTTCTGTCCTTCAGCCGTGAATCAGATTTACATACGCCTATTTTAACTCCTACTATAATTTTTAAGACCTTGAACATTAAAGTGAACTGATGTAAAGCAGTGCTTTAAAACAGACCTGAGAAACAATGCACTATGCTATAATGTAGGTGAGGGAAAAGACTGAAACGAATAGACTTCATTTTTGCAGTATGACCTCCCAAATCAGATTTGTATCACCTTTCACACTGCTCTCAGTCATTTTGCTGCTCCACAAATACACTTCCAAGCCAAAGCTACAGTCTATCCTAGACAATCCACACTGATCATATCTGTAAAATCAGGTACAAAATTCAAAAATTCATCCTTATCCAAAGAGCTGAATCTAGGACCTGACACTCACCTGTGACTGAAGCCAACTCCACTTGGTCACTTGGTGCAGAATGAGAGGAGAGACAGAGTGGCGTTCTTTCCTGCCCCTTATACGGTATGGTGGGAGTGGGGTGCAAACAAGGGGGATTGAATTTGGGGTCTAAAAAAGAAAAGAAGGAGGGAGTGGTGGGCCAGAGGGAGGGGACAAGAAAAACAGAAGGAGAGAAAAAGGCCTCCACTTTTTTTTTTTTTTTTTTTTTTTTTACAAAAGACTTAAAATTAAATCCCTGAAAATTAAATCCCTGTGGGAGAGGGTTTGAGAAAGAGAGAAAGAGAGAGAGAGAGGGAGAGACTAGCTGGTCTCCAAATCATGTTTTGTTTTGCCTACACAGAACGACAGAACTAGTATTCATAATAGTATTAATAATATGTTAAACATACTAGATGCAATGAAGATTTTAAGTTTGTGAGTGCATCTGCGTACAAGAAACAAAGAACTAAAGTGCCCCCGTTTGAGAACATTCTAAAACTGACCTCAAAGCCTCAATATTTGTCTCGCATCCTTTCTACATGAAAGCATCCAAATCAGTTTTACACAGGGATCACACTCATAACTATTTTTTGTCTTCTGCTGCACTTCAGATTTCATGAAAAGAAACAAATCTAAAGGCTGAAGCAAAGAAAGCATTTAAACAGAAACAGATGAGCACAGGACAAACAGACGCATAACAGAACAGATGCAAGATTTATAGAGGGACTGTTTTACAGTGGTCATGAAAAAAGTGGGCTGAGCCACTCAGAAGTAGCCGTCACGGTACAAAGACATTCGCTTTAGCTACCATATCAAGCTCCTCAAGACGGACCTCCTCTCCACACACTCACTAAGCTGGTTGCAGACCCAAAACACACTCCCACATGGAGCTGTTTTTTTTTTTTTCAAAATAACTTCTGTGGTGAGAGTGAGAGAGCGAGAGAAGCAGAGAGAGAGAGAGAGAGAGAGAGAGTGAGATAGAGAGAGAGAGAGAGAGAGAGAGAGAAGCAGAGAGAGAGGTAGAGAGAGGAGAGAGAGAGAGAGAGAGAGAGAGAGGCAGAGAGAGAGTTAAAGAGATCAGAGAGATATTCAGACAGA
>JAUZST010035485.1:0-28058 GCA_034779995.1 Parotocinclus haroldoi | reverse complement strand
TCGCCCTAGGCTTGCTCAATTTGGGATTGGCCTTTTAAGATAATATAAGATTGTAAAGCTGCTTTGAGACAATGCTCAATTGTAAAAAGCGCTATATGAATAAAACTGAGTTGAATATATTGTTTACGACTGCAAGAAATGTAGTACTGTTACTATGAGGACCGGTGTCCTAATAAGGTCACACCACAGTGTGTAATGCTGAGGAAGGTATAACTGTGTAAGACTTCTCAAACTTGAAGACTCTGCTGCTGCATAATTATACCGCAAAAATGCACATTTCAAACACCACCGTAATTTTTCATAGCACTTCTTGGATACATTTCCTGCAAAAAGGTGAGGCAGAGGGTGAAATGCAAAACACTTGGTTTAGAGAAAATAAGGCTGAGCACAGCAACACCTTAATTCCATCGCAGCTGTCAAGGATGGTGGAGGTGTGTCATGGATATCACAGGAGATACCGAAAGACCAGCAAATATAAGATTTAATTCCTGGTTTATGTTTACAGCTTAAAGGTGTTGTGCTATGTTATTGCATTTATGTACCTGACTGATCAGGTTCAGATCGACTCAACTGAATGAAGGATAAAGACTCATTTCAGCACAGTTTAACACATTTAATAGACAACTTGTAGGTAGCTTGAGGGTGATGTGAAATATATTTTGGCTTTGTACCCCATCTGCTTGCTTTCCTTTTTGAGACGATGGGATCATCTTTATTTGTTTTACAAGTTCATGAATTAATTTTGTTTCGGAGGTAAAGGGGCATAAAGGTGCATGATAGTGGCTTTATCTGGCTGCAGAGGACTCTCATAACCCAGTTGCAAAGCCCTGTTTTCATACGCATTTTTACGGGAAAAGTCTTTCCCATGAAATCATCCCATTTAAATATACGATTTATTCATTGCACTTGTCACCGTTTCTTAAAGCAAATGTATTGAAACAGATCAACTTAAAATAGATTACGAATACGACTTAATATTTAGTTGCAAAACCTTTGCTTGCAAGAACAGCATTAAGCCTGCGAACCATCGATACTCTGAACTTGTGCGTTTTTTCTTTTGTGTTTGTGTTTTCCAGGCTGAAGTATGTTTCAGTTGGTGTTTGTTTTGGGGGTTACTCTTTATTAGCAGGTAAAATGCATGCTCTATAGGCTTTAAGTCTAGAGAATAATTAGTCCAGTCCAAATCCCTCCACACCCTGCCCATGATGAACCCCTTGGTACTTTTGGCAGTGTGTTTAGTGTCATTATCCTGCTGCATTATGAAAGATCTACCACTCAGTTTGGTTGCATCTTTCTTTAAATTGACAGACAAAATATTTTAGCAGACTTCTGAGCTCATTGTACCGCTGCCATCAAGTGTGACATTACCAATGAAGATTAATGAGCTCGTCCCAGGAGAAGCAGTGCAAGCCCCCATCATGACATTACCTCCATCGGGTCTCACAGATGAGCTTGTATGTCTGGGATCATGAGCAAATCTTTTTTTTTTCTAAACGTTAGCTTTTCTATCACGTTGGTAAGGATAAATCTTTGTCTCATCAGTTCAGAAGTCTTTTTTTCCCAGAATGTCTGCAGCCTGTCTCTGTAAAATACCAACTTGGTCCTATTCTTCCTATGCTAATTAATGGTTTGCATCTTCTGGTGAAGCTTCTGTACTTTTGTTCATGAAGTGTTCTGTGAACAGTAGATTGCGATACCTTCACTCCTGCCCTCTGGAGGTTGTTGCTGATGTCACCAGCAGTTGTTTTAGGGCTTTTCTTTATAGCACACACAATGCTTGTTTCATCAACTGCTGTTGTTTTCTTGGTTTACCTGGTCAACATCTGTTACTTAGTACACCAGTGGTGACTTTGTTCTTCCGGACATTCCAAATGGTCGTACTGGCTATGGCTGATGTTGTTCCATTGGCTCTGATTGATTTTCCACCTTCTCTCGGCTTCACAATTGCTCGTTTTTCACCCAAAGACAGCTCTCTGGTTTTCATGTTGGATACTCCCCTGACTATAAATGCACAGTCTGTAAAGGAAAAACCTAAATCTGAAACTGATTGTTTAAATACACACACCTCACAGTCACGTTCCAATAAAGATGTGGGTTCAGACAAAAAGTGCTACCCTCTGCACTGTGTATAAAATGGAGAAAAAAAAAAAGCTGAAAAATGTTGATTTTCTCTTAATTTGACACACTTGCATATAATTTTGTAATATTTATATTAAAAATGTTTGTTTATCCCTCCAAAGCAACAATGCAATGGAATGAGAATACATATGGGAGCAGAAGATTAATGAATATCAGTGGTATAATGCATGATAATAGTGATCAAAATAAAAATGGATTTTCTCTGTTTTGGCACCTGGATCAGGGGGAAGTTAATGGAGGTCACAGTTTTGGGAGAAAAAATAGGTTTCAGTCTGTTTGTGTGGGATCGGAATGCCCTGTACTGGTAGTGGCCATGGTTTGCAGAGTTCATAATGATGATGTAATAATAAACACTGTCCAAGTTCAGCAGGTCAGTTCTGATGGTCCACTGAGTCACTTACTATATAGTCCAGAGTCCTCTGTTTTGCAACAGTGCAGCTGCCATACAACAAGTGGGTGTGCGCTCAGTGAGTATATGGTATATGGCATACTCCGTCAGCTGGAGGAGGAAGAAAGATGTTAGGACGGACTGAGGCAAAGCCTTGGGGTTTGGTACCACTGTGCAGTCATACACACAAGCGACTAGAGCCAGAGATAAAGTTCAAAAGGTGCAGTTTATTTACAACTAAAATTGTGCGCAAGTGCTTTGGTGGATCTGGTGCGTGCCGATTGACTGTGATCCCAGTGTGGCATTCTAGGTGAGGCGCACTGATAAGCCCCAAGGCCGGTGAGAGTAGGACAGCTGTGCCTTATCAAACACGCTTGCAGATCATTATATGTGTGTATGTGAAAGAGGCAGCCTCAAAAAAGACAGCAGCAGACTTGGAAAAACTCAACGCAACAGGGCGCATCAACAAAAAGATACAGCAATGCTTAAGTTGACTAGTTTACTATATTAACGGCATATGCACAGTGATAACCCAGCAATTAGTCATGACTCAAGCCGCTCCTTAAGTACAGCAGCGTAACCTTTTCCAACTACCGCCACAAGATGCCCTAAAGCAAACATGAAACAAAGCAAAACACAACAACACCATCACACAGTGAAACAAGGGGTAAGAGATGCTCTTCACAGGGCACATCCCTAACAAGAGAGTCACTGGACTTTGTAGTTTGGGTAACAGTATGCTGGGAAGTGATGAAAGTACAGCTCGGATGGAGCCGAAGCAGAGACAATCTTAGAGGAACTGGGATGGAAGCACCCCTTATTGTGTAAGCTGAAACTTGGAAAATATAGTAGTTATTGATATGAACACTATTAACACTGTTAATTGACTATTAACTCAACACATTTGAACCGATGACACATAGGTGTTAGGTTGTTCCAAATGTTGCAGAACCATGCCAAGTAAAATTAAGATAGATCATCTATGGCATGGACTGCTCCATAGACACCTGGTGCGTGTTCCATATCTGGGGGATTATGGATCTGATGTGTGACAGCACCAATCTCTCAAAGCATTTTCTGACTATGGGTGTTAGCACATACTTGCGACAGTCCTTGAGGCTCCTAACTGCTGACATAGTGGAAGCAAAGATGATGACAGTAACTTTCTCTGGCAGGTTGCTTGACATATTCTCTGTGATTAGGTGAGGAGCTCAGTGATTCGGGAGGAGCTCGGAATAGAAGCGTTGCTCCTTTGTGTTGAAAGGAGTCAGTTCAGGGATCTGATAAGGATGACTCCTGGACTCCTCCCACTGGATGATATCAGGCATGGCCAACTAGGAGGAATATCAGGACTTGCTGGATATATTATATCTCCTTGTTAGCCTGGGAATGGCTAGGAGCCCTCCATAAGCAGCTGACAGAAGTTACAGGAGACAGAGATGCCTGGGTTTCTTTGTATGCTACTATGGTCTTGAAATAGATGAGTGGAAAACGAGATGAGATGAGATGGAACTGCAGCTTGATATAACGAAAGGTTGAATATATTTGTGTCATCATTCATCCGGGAACCTGATCTGAACCTGCTGCTACCCTGACATTAAGTTTCTACAGTATGGATTTCACCTGATGATATTTTACATGCAGTGTCTGCTCACCAATGGGGTGTGAGAAACAGCCCTCCCAATTTGATTGTTAATTGAGAAAGAACCAGTTGAGGACATTAGCTAGATCGTTGTCTTCACCTGGCTGCAGAGTGTTGATCAGGTAGTCAGTCAGCGCCTTCATTCCTTTCCACATGCTGTGGAGGTTGTTATTCTCAAAGTGTTCCTTAAGGCCTCGTTTGTATTTGCACTTGGCATCCTTGACGCCTCTTTTGAGGTTTCCTCACGCTTCTTTATAGGCTTGTTTTCCTCCTGACCTAAAAACAGTGCCATTTAATGATGCTTGTTTGAGACGTACTGTGTGTGTATGTGAAAGAGAGAGAGAGAGAGAGAGAGAGAGAGAGAGAGAAAGAGAGAGAGAGAGCACATTCCCTGCACAAAATTTTATGTGTCCAAGGACTAATGACATGTATTAGTCAAGATCAGCATCCTGTGCAAACAGGTCCTTGTAGAAACAGTAGTCTTATAGAATTGATGCATCTGACCATACTTGCACAATTTCGACAGCTGGCCTTGTCCTGTTAATCAGTGGTCTGTAGGACCAGCGGTGTAATCAAGTAAACTAATGCTTGTCTTTGCACGGTTGCTTAGCAATTAAGGTACTGGATATGGATCAAAAGATCCAGGGTTCAAATCCACCCCCCTACCAAGCTGCCACTGTTGGATCCTTAAGCAAGACTCCACAATATGTTATTTAGAGCCCCAAATTAGAAAACGTCGGGACCGTATGGAAAATGCTAAAAAAAAAAAAAAAAGTAATGTGCCTTACATTATTCATTACAGTATAAACTCATTTCAGTACTGCAAAACATTTACCACTTTGCAACGCTGCCGTTCCTTCTCAGAATATGTTCTGGCACCGAGGAAACCAAACGATGAAATGTTTCAGGTGTTATTTTTTGATTCTTCCTGCAAACACATCAAACACTTAAATCATTTTCTTTTGTTTTCCTTTGGATCGTTTTCCATTTTTCGTTTTCACTCCTCAAAGACTTTGCTCCTCAAAAGCCTTTTTTGTGCATACCCCTTTCCTACCAAATCATGATTACAATCACCTGTTGAGATAACCTGTTTGATGTTTTGTTTGACATCATTACTTGCCCTTAATCACCCTCTTCCCAACTTACTTTGGAATGCATTGCAGGCCTGAAATGCAGGAATGAATGTGTGTTTACAAATGGAATGATGTTGACCAGAATCAAAATTCTGAAATATCTTGGATTCATGCTGTCTGCAATAAAATAAAAGTCAAATTAACTGTGAAATACATTTAGCACATATACATATACTGTCCCAGATGTTTTTTTTTTCTGATTTGTAGTATGTACGTATGTATGTAGTATAGTATGCAGTACAACTGATGACAAACTTTAAACGTTAATTCAAAGTTCCTGGACATGCACACACAGGGTAGAAAACTTAGCAATGACCAGATGGGACAGGACAGGATTAAGCTCAAAAATATTTGAAATAATAATAATAATATTAATAATAATAATGATAGGCATAACATGCTGTGAATTTGAGTTCTGAGTAAATAAAACAGATTTAGTTGGTCTCTAAGGGCTTATTTTCTCTGTGGGTGTCTGTTTGAGATGATTCACTGCACCAGGTAGCACAGGAGCTCCAGAAGAAGCAAGGTCATGAATCAGGATCATGAACCAAAGTCCAGCTTTCTGCCGGTGTGTGGTGTTTGGACCTGCATATAACCTGCAACTAGCACAGTGAATCGGCAGTAAAGTGTAAAGCAGCTTCCCCGTGACATCTTCTAGTTAAACCCTGGAGGAGCGTGGAGAAGGATTGTGAGCTATATTAATCTGGATCAGCATGACATAACCTCAGTGCTACTCACATGCAAAATGGCACGAAGTATGAAATATAAAGAGCACCCACTTGTGTAATTGTATAGTAAACCTCCATTGGTCTGGCAAACTGATTTGAACTCTGAAGTAGATTCTATTTTTTTATGTTTGTTAAACGTAGATCAGGTGTAGGAAGAAAAAAAGGTTGGAGAAGTTGCCCTGTGTTTTATGTCACAGCTATACTCTATAGTACAGAAGCATGTCGTGTTACAAGCCTGTCACCTATTGTGTGTAATATTTGAGGGACTATGTTCATTTGCAGTGTGCAGTTTGCTGTGGTAATAATGATATAAATGATAATGTCTGGTCTAACCCGTGGATATTTAAAGCACCATTATTCTTTCTTATACGACGTTCTGCAAGAACATTGTGTAGCAGGATCAAAAGAACACAAACAGTGTTCAGAATTCCTGAATAGAATACAGAGAGTGATCAAAAATGGATGAAGTGGGTGAAAATGCCTTGTTCATGCCAGAGGTCAGAGGAGACTGGCCAGACTGGGTTGAAAGTAAGGGAACAGTGACACAAATAACCACTCGTAACAACCGAGGTATGTAAAAGAGCATCTCTGAACACATAACACAACACAACACAGCATACCTTGTGGCAGGTGGACTACAGCAGCAGAAGATCACATTGGGTGCCACTCCTGTCAGCTAAGACGAGGTAACTGAGGCTACTAATTCACACAGGCTCACCAAAACTGGACACTAGAAGATTGCAAAAACATCGCCTGGTCTGATGAGCTTCCGTTTTTGCTATGACGTTTAACTGGTAGGCAACAAATTTGGTGTAAACAGCATAAAGCATAGATTCATCATTGCCTTGTGTGGAGTGTCATGGTATGGGGTATTGATCTTGGCATATAGGTCCATGTAATCGACCCCCACCATCACCATATCTTAATACAAGAGAGCAATTCTTTGATGTGGAGGAACAAGAGACCAGGTTAAGAATGTTAACAATGTGAACAATGTGAAACAGAACTAAAATGTGCAAATCCTTTTCAGCTTCAGTCCCTTCCTAGGCAGTTTAACCCATTTGCACCTGGACCCATGTGACCTTAATGACTCATATGATGGCAAGGTGAAGGAACAACTCAGTAAGGAGTCACACCTTAGCCCTGTGATCCTAATAATTTATTGACAGGGCATTTCAAGTACACCCAAGACCACATCCATGGTGAGAACCACACCGAGGTTAAATACTTAGGACTAGACCTGAGGAAGACTTTCAGATGAGAGGTGAAGCATCTTCAAGAAACAAGAGGTCCAGTTGCTTTTAACTCAAACACTTTCCCACGAACTGGATAACTGAGAACCTACAAAGACACATTTTCCATTTTCCACATTTGTCATGTTGCTAGAGTAGAATTTTAAGTCTATAGGTCTTACATTGCTTTAATTTGTTATTTATTTTATCTTTACATCAATCATTTGTGTTATGTTTGGACTTACAATTTACTGACCATGCTACATTAACCACTGATAACATTTAGAAGACATTGTTATCCAGTTTGATTTACAATTGATGCACTATTAATGGTGTGCAATTCAGGAAATCAAGGACTATGGGCCTTGCTCAGTGGCCCAACCGTGTGAGCTCAGTACTGACAGGACTTGAACTCCGAACCTTTGAGCTAATAGTTCAGTATCTTAATTATTGAGCATCTATTAGAGATTTTTGACCACTGAAACTGGTTGTGTCATTTTCAGGAGCAACTACTACAGTAGAATTACAACTATGTAGGCCCACAACCCTAACTGAGCAAGCCTGTGGTGACAGTGGCAAGGTAAAATTACATGTTTTACTTTCTTATATGTGATAAGGAATAAACCTTTGATGACTCCAAAGGTTGCTTGCTGGTCTGCCTTCCTCCTGCATTGTTCCCCTAACGTTGCTGCCCATCTGATTCACAGCCTGCCAGGATTGTTTCCTATAAAGTTTATTTATATGAGACACAATCTAAAACTTTTATGCAGTGAAAAATATAACACTACTACAAATTATTACACGACAACTCTATTGCTAACAAAAAAACACCCAAATGAAAATAGCTGCATTTCTTCATCCTTTATCCCTTTATCACGCAGATACACAAATAGAACAATAAACCTATAAGAATTGAACCTACAGATACTTATTGCGGTATTGCACTTTAAACAAAAATCGCACAAATTAATTGTGACCTGCAAAGTTAGCAATTTCATCATCTTAAGAAATCTGCCCAGCAATTGCATGGACAGTGCTGATGACAGCAAGGCCAGAAAGTCATCCCTGTAATGAGGTGGTCCTCAGGTAGGACTTGATGGGCTTCCATTTCCGAAAAGCTACTTTCTGCTCCAGCTATGGTCACTGGAATAGTAGGACAGAACCCGACAGCAGTCTACAAATTTGGTTACATTTTTGAGAGCTCCTTTTTGTGTATAAATAGCTCAGCTCAAGCATGGTCTTGGATGGCAAGCCAGGCCAGTTCTTGAGTTCTGTGCAGGCTTCCTGCCATTTAATGTCATACTAAGGGGCCTGACATTGTTCTGTCAGCTCCTCATCTGAGAGATTTTGGAAGGTTGACAGCACTCCAAACCTCTCTCTCACATATTTTTTTCAATGCGGAAAATCTTTCCTGAAGGACTGGGGTTGCAGCATCAACAACAACACCAAAGGATGTCACCACCAGCTTCTTCAGGACATCACTCAAAGACGCACTAAATGATTTGTATCAAATGTGACGCTTCGTGGACCTCAGTCTTTTCTGTTGTAGAGCAGCCTCTACAATCATACTCTCACAAATGTATTTGGCTGGCAACTGTACCGTCAAAAAGTCTGTTTCTGTGTAGCTGCTGAGACTTTTTTAGTCTTCAAGATGTTGAAATGGACCGGGACTTTTACATACATTTGGTAATCTGATAAATACGAGGTTATGAACACAGGTAAGAAGGCAAGGTGTCCTGGCTTTGATCCCAGCATGAACGGTCCTCCCCATGTCTGTGTGGGTTTACTCTGGGTGCTCAGGTTTTCTGCTGTGTTGTATGAGTGCATGATGGATTGGCACCCTGTCTAGGGTCAAGTCAAGCCAAGCTTTTTACAATGAAGCGACTCTCAAAGCAGCTTTACAAAATGATATTATGATATAAAGCCAATCCCAAATTGAGCAAGCCTAGGGATGGGATGGGAAAAAACTCCCTAAATGCAGAAAGAATACCTGGGAGGACCAATTATTAATTATTAGTGGATTATTAAGTGGATGTAATTGCACTCAGTGTTTGTAGACCACATGGCACAAATTGAACTCTTGATTCATTTCCAGGAGTCTGGCTTGGACACCTTTGACATTGACTCTCATGCTGACCTCATTATAAGAGAGTTCTCTGTAGTACGGCAAATTAATTTTAAGATCTTCTGATCTTTTGAGAATCGTGAATGCTAAATGTTGGCTGTGGACTCCGCTGCATCCAAAAATGCTATGAAATGTTCCTTTCAGTTACTCCTGACACAAATGTAATCACAACTGACGTCTGCTCACTGCAGCTGACATCTACAGTGCAATCAGACTGATAAAGAAGAATTTTGCCAGCTCCATGTCACTTATCATTAATGAAATAATCTTGTTGCAAATCAATGGGTTCATTCTGACTTACTTACTACTTAAGTAGCTGGTGTGACTAAAGGTCCTTCTTTGGCCTTCTTTCTCATGACTGGATCAAATTGTGCCATCATCCTCTGAATTCCTACCATTTTTGCCAGAGACAAATATACTGCTCACAAAATTAGGGGTCACTTCAAAATGAAATATCCCATAATGAAATATCTCCTAACTTGTGTGAGCAGTGTAGTAGTCAGATATGTCAACAGGGCTCCCATAAGTACGATCTCATGCTTTCCTTTTTTGATCCTCATTGGCAGTGCGTTGTAGTTTTAAGAATTCTGGACTGGTTACGTCAGAAAAGTACGTCCATGTTTCCAGTCTGGCAGTTTGGAGTTTGCTAAACCCACTTTATTCATAGAAAAGTAGCAGATGCTGCCATTCCTTCTAGGGATCTAGGGATTTGTCCACCTGTCATCAAAGTCTTCATTAATGCTGCTGGCGGTAACTTCTTCCATCATTCTTCTTACTTGACCTCACTTAGTACTGCAAAGTAATTCTAAGTATATCAGTAAGAACTGGAGGCCAGTCAGCATTGTTTGTACACAGTAGTTCATCCTCAGGAGCAGGATTTGGTGGGGATGCCGCTGCAGCTATTTCTAAAATATCATTCCCTAACATTTATAGTGGTGAAGCATCACATATGCAAACCTAACAATAATAAACTCTTTATTGCTTTACAGCAAACATACAACTTTGCTAAGTGTGACATTTTTCTTTTGTGTATGTTGGTAGTAATGCAATCTCTGTTGACCCAACTGTTTCAGCTTGGGAGACGTAGCATTTGAACCATGCACCTTCTGAGTCAACAATACAATACTTTAACAACTAAGCCCCCACAGTTCCACAAAATGTAAAAAATATTATTTACATTTTTATTTTAGTTGTTTAGCAGATTCCATTATCCAGACCGGCTTTGGGATTTGGGATTAATATACCTCAGGTCTTTTGTGCATTTATCCCAACTGTTCTGCTATCTATAAGCACACCATATTGACTGTTTTACTATATGTGTACTTAGCAATAATCGAAGGCATTTTGTTTTTTTGGTACTGCCTAGTATTCGATTCTAGTCTTACAGCTAAGGAATACTTACAGATTAACGAGTACATGCATACAACACCTTTAATGGTTTGAGCATTTTGCAAGTCTGCCAAATGAATAAATGTAAATGGAGTTCAGGTAGATTTGCCCCATTCCCTGATGAAGCAAGCTGGTGGTCAGCCATATTGATCTTGTTGTCTGGCCAGGGAACAGAGCAAGCAGACTTTTTTTTTTTATTGCAGCAGTGTCCCTGCCGTAGAAAAAGCCACACTGATGCCTTATTCAGTTTCATTTTATAGCGTAAAGTACGCGCTATGTCGCCTGAGGTGCAGAATGGAACTCTTTTAGTTTCATAAAGCTGATAACCGTTTGTCTCTGATGAAGGCTGCTGAGAGCAAAATGGCATTGTGGTGTTATGGGAATAAGCAGCCACTTTATCCTGGATCGATTCAAAGTGCTTTCTTGCCATTTGTACCTTTTCTGCTTGTATTGGAAGGTTTATCTGTTTTATAGTAGTCTACGCTTGGACTGAATTATGAAGATTCCCACTCTCTATTTTACTAAAGCCTGTACAAGCGTTACTACGAGGTTTATTGAGGATAAAAGCTCGGAAAGCGTGTGCATTGTTTTATACTACGTTTATATCCAATGCATTTTGTATAAATGCTGAGACTATATTGTTCTGTGTAGTGAAATGCTAATGAGTTTGGGGACAATTCTCAGAACGTCAATTGTACAAGTGTTCCACAACAACAAACTAATCCTCATTTCATAATTGAATTTGCTTCTGCTTTTTTTGCAAGATCATCTTAGAACTGAACAAAACATGGTCGGAAAATCATTGCCCCTGCAACCCTGAGTAGAAAAAGTAAGTAAGAAAGTGAAACATGACTCACATAGCTGTCTTTTTGTTTTTGCGTACCCGCAGATCCCATCATGAGGCTTTTGTTGAAGAACCTGGATAAAATGAGATGCCTACGCAAGCGCTCCACAATCCCCTTCCTGGTGATTCTCATCACATTCCTGCTCTTCATTAATCTTTACATGGAGGATGGTTATGTTCTGGTCAGTACTTATATCTTTTTCAGCAGGTAGATTCAGATACTACACTGCTCACACAAAAGCAAGTGATATTACATTAAGGGATATTTCATATTTCTTATTTTTGTGAGCAGTATAGTGCTGAGCGGTTAGGTGAAGGAAACGAAACAAACTCGGATAGGGTGCTAGTCCATCGCAGGGCACATGCACACCCACAATCAAGCACTTACTTACACTGGGACTCTTTAGAAAGATTGTGATATTAAATCAGAGTGAATAGAGGAAACCCCTGTAAACATGAAACTGCCTCACAATCAACATTTTTGCTGCTTCAGGACATGCTTATGGTTACACAGTAAAGTTGATGTAAATCTGTATTGTAGCGATTGCGAAAGGTTTGCCTTATCCAGAGCGACTTACAATTAATTCAGTCAATTGTGAGTTAAGGGCCTTGCTCAACGGCTCTGCCCAACTGTGTCAAAGGTCGGATTTGTACCCTGGACCTTCTCCATAGCCCAGTACCTTAACCACTACTGTAGGCCACAACAGTCCACAGTCCATGCCAGCTCTTGATGGAGTTCCATCTGTTTACACGAGGCAGCAGCGTGAGCAGACTGAATGCTAAGTCGTCTGTTTTATTGAAGATGGGGCTTCAGGATGAACAGACTGATTACAAACATGAGCTAACTTATAAGGACTGAGATAATGAGCTGTACATCTCACCACGCAGGGGAATTGCTGCCCTTTCTGTGCTCCACAGCACAAGAAACATGCATGGATTGCTGCACAGGTGCACTAATACACTAGGTTAGGTTAGGTTATAAGGACCTAGAACGTTTTGACTATTACCTTGAATTTGCACAATTTGTAAAAGGGATGCTTTCATTACTTTCTAGGACTTGAAGTCGGCATATTCGCTAGAAAATAGAATTATTGTTATTCCAAGCAATCAACAATATTAATGTTATGCACGTGTACATAATTATGCAAGCTCAAGATGCATCGTGGTAAAAAAAAAATCATGATGCAGCTCAACTGCAAAAGACTCGTTTGTTATTTAAGAGGGCACGGTCAAACTGTTGTTGTCACATGTGATTGTCTTGAATTATTTACGAGATTTTTGAAAAACTGGGTCTCAAAGACAGTACTCGAGTATACACTGCTAATATTTTAGATATGTTGGAGACTGAGATGAACTTGCATTAGTATCTTTCATTATTATCACATGTACAGCAGGGTCTATAAGTCTGAGGCCAATAATGAAAATGCTTCTATTTTTTGAGCAAAGGCCTATTTCGTCTTTCAGCTACAATTCGGACGAAAATTTCCTGTAGACTGAGATTGTTGCCACTGCAAATTCAGCTACTTTCTTTACTCTGTGGCCTTTGGTACCCCCATATGAATTCATCCCTTCTTTGCCAGTCATTACCATCGGCTTTACAAACCATTTTCCACACATTGAATTCACTGCACTGTACCACCTCTTCTCAATCTATGAATATAGTCACACATCCCACAGGTGTTTATGGCCCAATTATCCTTGTGCAACACCGTCTTAAGTATTCAAGGCGACTAAGATTCTTTCCAGGGTGCTTAGAATCAGCATAACAGTTTATGGTATGTTTTCTGTTTGCTTTAGTTAAAATGGGTACTTGGGGCAGCCAAGTGGCTCGGTGGGCTGCCTCACAGAAAGAAGGTCCCGGGTTCAATCCCAGGGTGGAGTGGCCTGGGTCCTTTCTGTGTGCTTTCTGGGTCCCTTCTTGTGCCTGCATTGGCTTACTCTGGGTACTATGGTTTCCTCCCACAGTCCAAAGACATGTGTTACGTGGTGGTGCTTGAAAGTTTGTGAACCTTTTAGAATGTTCTATATTTCTGCATAAATATGACCTAAAACATTATCTGATTTATCCAAAGTTAAAGAAGCCAAATAAACAAATAAACAGCGGGTATTTGCGCTATCATGGACCATATTCCAAAGAGCATCTAGTTATGATGCTGAATGCTTGGCATTCTCTGTCTCCAGTTTCCCCATAAATGCTTGATGAGATTCAGGTCAGGAGAGTTTAAATAAGCCCATGACAGTCATCACTCCTTGATCTTTGGTCTTCAGTTAGAGGTTGCCTAGAGGTGTGATGTGGGTCATTATGTGTGTAATGAAAAACGTATTACATTCAGAGGAAATTGCAAAACAGAAACATTTTCACTACTGCTCTCATCTGATTATGAGGAATTATAGTGATGGTTTGTGTGTGATAAGCAGAATGTTAAGCAGAATCTGCATAATGATCTTTGCTCTGTAAGCAAAATAACAGAGTGTGGCAACTTCGCACTGGCACTGACCTGCTGCTAAGGCATTGAAGTGTGAGCTCAGCTAACGTGGCATCTGTTTAAATAAAACTAACCATTTATCAAACTCAGCCTTCAAGCTGCTGGATATATAGTGCAGGGTGTGTCTGGGGGGAAAAAAGCCATAAAGTAAAAAAAGGATGCTTCAATCTCATATCATGCTAACCAATAGCAGATTTGGCAGTGGCTTTAATGCATGATCAAGGGAGTGTAGTCTGAATATGAAACCACAGGGGAACCTTATGGTGTAGTGTGGAAGATTTAAACCCAATAAAATATAAATAAACTCTGTTACTTAATGGCAAAATAATATTAATACAATAATAATAAACTTGTGTCTGTTCTGTTTCAGGAGGAGGATAAACGGCAGCTGAGGGAGGTCTCCATGCACCCGCTAAATTCTGAACGCTACGTTCACACCTTCAAAGACATCACCAATTTCTCTGGAACTATTAATGTGACATATCGCTATCTAGCAGGAACCCCTCTGCCTCGAAAGAGTAGGATTAGTTATTATTTTCTATGAGTGTAATGCCTAAATAATGCATATAAGTCAAAAACATATTATATAGAATTTTACAATTTCATTTATGCACTGTAGTTCAGTCCGAAATCAGAAAAAAAAGGTTGGGATAGAATGAAATGCAAAGTGAAAATCCATTGTTCCTTCCATTTCTTTTGACTGTTATTTCACTGCAGATGGTATGAACCCAAGATATGTCATGTTTTGTCTGGTTTCATTATTTTGCAAACATCCACTCCTCTAGTTTGTCAAGAAGTGCATGAGAAAATTATTGAACTGTTTAAACACAATGTTTCAAATGAAATAAAAAGAGATTTGCATAGTTCTTACTTTACAGTGCATAATACCATTAAATAATTCAAGGAATCTGGAGGAGTGCCAAGGGCAAGGGCACAAGTTTAAACCGAAAAGTCTGTGATCTCCGATCCCTCAGACAGCACTGGATCAAGAACCATCATTCATCAATAGCTGATAGAACCAGATGGGCAAGGGATTACTTTGACAATGTTTTGCCAAGCACTAAAATACAGATTTACATTCACAAATGCCACTTACAACTTTACTCTGTAAGGCAAAAAAAGCCTTAAATTAACCACTGTCAACTTCTTTGGCCTTTAAGGCATATAGGATGGACCATCACACAGTGGAAATTGTGATCAGAAGAATCATAATAAATGGACACACTGTGCTCCAGATCAAAAAGACTAATGCAGTCCTTCCTTGTCCCAAGGGAAAAAATAAAGCCTACAACATTTTGTTGTTTGGTATCCACAGTGCCAAAAATGTGTTGTGAGAAGCAATGACAATGCTACAAATTGCTCAATATTTTATAATACTTTTTTTTAAATGTGTTGCCTGAAAGTTTAAATATACTGGGTCCATACTGTCTGCAATTTCTATTTTTCCATAATTTCCCAACATTTTCTGATATGGAGCTGTATTTCTTTATTCACTATGGCATAGTCTTTGTAGTTGAAAAGGATTCTTTTGGCAGCATGTTTGTATCCCACATTATCTTCAACTCAATAAAGTTTCCTAAGACTGCCTTCAGAATTCCCCTTATTATAATTTCCATTATGGATAAACAAAGCTGAGCAGCTCAGCTCCCCAGCATTACAGTGATACAGCACCATTCAAGCAATACAAAAGCTTCAAAAACAAAGTTTTGCGATTGAATATTATTTTAACAATTGGAAAAAACAGGTTAGAAATTGGTTTTTGGAGGTTCTAGCATCCTTTGGGTATTAAAGTTTAATTTAAAGTCCAAGTCTAAAAATTCAAATCACAAGTCTTTTTTGATTTTGAGTCGAATAAATCATTCAATTTGTTACTCGAGTCAAACTCCCAGTCATGATAGTCTGCTACTTACCAAGCTGCAGATGCAGCGATTCTACTGATGTACTATATAGTGATTATGGTCTAGATCGAACCATATTATATTTATTAGTAGTAGTATTTATTAGTAGTAATATTTGTGGTCATCTGCAAAAGAGTGGTGACATTTACCTGTTACATAACGTTGGACTGTTGTAGCCTAGCAGTTAAGATACTGGACTATGGACTAGAAGTTCCAGGGCTCTAATCCAACCTCTGCCAAGACACTACTGTTGGGTCCTTGAGCAAGTCAGTTAACCCACAATTGCTTGGACTGTAAAAATTAAATAATTGTAAATCACTTTGGATAAGGGCATCTGCCAAATGAATTAAATGTCAGAACGTTGGTATGTACTTAATTATACTTGGTTTAATTGCCTATATATACTTCTATATTTACTGTTTTTCCTTAGCTAGCAAGTCTTAAAACAAACCCAAAAACAATCCTGATAATATGCTGGATCATGATACAAAAGTATTGTGATATGACATTTATGACAGATCATGCAACCCTATTTGATAGAACAGTAAATTAAGAATAATTATTGCGTAATCATTTTCTTTCTTTCTTTCTTTCTTTCTTTTTTTACAGAGTATCTTACTATTGGATTGTCATCTGTAAAAAGAAAACGAGGAAATTACCTTTTAGAGACCATTAAGTCCATTTTTGACCAGTCCAGCTACGAAGAGTTGAAGGAGATTGTTGTTGTTGTTCATTTAGCAGATTTCGATCTGGCTTGGTGTGAGAGTTTAGTTCAGGAGATTACAAGAAAATTTGGACACCACATCATTGCAGGACGTCTGTTGGTGATCCATGCACCTGAGGAGTATTACCCATCTCTCGATGGGTTAAAGCGAAACTACAATGACCCAGAGGATCGTGTTCGGTTCCGTTCCAAACAGAACGTTGACTATGCCTTTCTTCTTAACTTTTGTACAAACCTGTCTCACTTCTACATGATGTTAGAGGATGATGTGCGATGCTCGCGAAACTTTCTCACCGCTCTGAAAAAGGTGGTGACTTCAAGAGACGGCTCGTACTGGGTAACACTAGAATTCTCCAAGCTGGGCTACATTGGGAAGCTCTATCACTCTCAAGATCTGCCCAGACTGGCACATTTCCTGCTCATGTTCTACCAGGAGATGCCCTGCGATTGGCTTCTCATTCACTTCCGAGGCCTGTTGGCACAAAAGGAGGTGATCCGCTTCAAGCCTTCCCTGTTCCAACACATGGGTTACTACTCCTCATACAAGGGAGCTGAGAACAAACTGAAGGACGATGACTTTGAAGAGGACTCGCTCGACATCCCTGACAACCCCCCTGCTAGCCTGTACACAAACATCAATGTGTTTGAAAACTATGATGCTGCAAGAGCATACAGCAGTGTGGATGAATATTTCTGGGGGAAAGCTCCTTCCATTGGGGACTTCTACGTGATTGTGTTCAACAAGCCCACGAAAATCAGCAAAATTAAGATTAGCACTGGAACGGATGACCGGCAGAATGATATTTTACATCATGGAGCTTTAGAAGTTGGCGAGAAACTGGTGGGAACTAAGAAAGGGAGGCAGTGCTCCACCTATATCACATTAGGGGAGTTCAAAAATGGAAACATTGAGGTGCATCAAGTGGACCATAAAATCGCCTTTGATGTCGAGTGCGTTCGTATAGTGGTCACAGCAAACCAGAAAGAATGGCTGATCATCAGAAGTATAAGCCTGTGGACTACACAGTCTCCCAATCAGTGAGAACTTTTGATTGTTACAATAACCACACAAAGGCACAACAAGTTTAGTTGGCTGTTGATTATTTATTTGTTTGTTTATTTATTTATTTATTTATTTATTTATTACCTTTTCTATTTATTTGATAATTTTTTTTCCTTCAAAGTTTACATTGTATAAATATACATAAATGTTTTTGATGACTATACATAAGGGAGCTTTTGAATGATTGTTACCGTACCATTCTTATGTGTTTTTTCCATATCTCTCCATCTTAAACCATCTTATAAGCAGCTGGTTTCATTATTTGGCAGTCGGGATGGGAGGCTCTTAAAATGTCTTTCTTACCATGGCAGTAATAAACAAAATTGATCACATTTTTTGATATTATTATGGTAAGACAGTGAACAGTCATGCACAGGTATGCACTGCTTAACGTCCATCCGAACAACTTCCGCTCGCTTTAACGACTTAAGAATGATAATTAAGCAATAGAAGACGAGAGTTAGTGTGTTATCGCAAATGTCAATTGTTCTGTTGCTTTGTTCAGCAAAATAAAACAAAGAGGCCCCGAATAAAATACTGAATTTACATTATTTCTCACACTACCCTCTGCAAAAAAAGTAGATCCACAGCAACTGAGCTGTTGCTATGGAGCGGAAACAGTTCCTTACCCTGCTCTAGCATGGTTCATATGGATATACCCCGTACTTATTTGGCAACGCATCAGTGAAGTCAATGCCTGTTTGGTGTGGAACAAACTGCACTGTTGTCACCGATATCATCAGGGTTATGGTTTGAATTCTTCTCCACTAATGAAATTGTCAGAACTAAGTGTTGTATAATAATAAATAAAACATCTCGTAACATAAAATATAGGTCTAAATGACAAAAAACTAGCATGACTAAACATGAAGTGCATACTTTTGTTTTTTATTGGTAGAATGACAGTATTGTACCTGAGTACTGCACACAATGTTTTACGTAATGTTGAAATAAAACACTATGTGCAAAGTGTCTAAACTACAGTAATATGTGAATATCCAGTTAACTGTTTCACAGAACATAATGCGGACGTTAAACGGCACATTCCTGTACATGCAGCATTGGGCACATTGTTTCACCAGCTCATGGCCTTCACAATTGTGTATGCATTTCTTCTTTCATAAATGGCCCATTTTTTAAAAGACCAGCATCGGAATTCCCAGTCCTACAATTCTTTTCCTGCAATCCTAGCCTTTGCTATTCCCTGCTCAGTAGTCATGCATGGTTACCTTGGTTATGAAAGCGATTAGATCCCGATTTCTCTTTAATTACTGACACAAGATAAAAGTAGCCTGAAAACCTAGCCATGACTTTACCCTCATTAAACATACCTGTTTGAAAATGCAGCAAGGAGTCCATGTCCATGCCTCTTTGAAACAGCAGGCCAGCTCACTGCTAATAAACCACACGAGGTGGACATGAATTGATTTCAGTGTCTTAATATTCTTATATACTAGATAAATATACTAATATGTAATCTATGATTTTATTCATTATAGATGCTAGGTTGCAAAATGTGTTTGCCATCAATCAGCTCAGTTTTTCTCATGTAATTTATTAAACAATGCCAATTATATTGAAGGCCAAAACAAAACTGAAACGGTTAGTCCACTGGTGGCTGTTTCCTGGATGTGCAGCATCAGCAGGAGAGTATCATACATACATATCGCTTGACCGGGGGAATAAAATCTAAATTTAGAATGTGGTTTTACTAAATGTGTATTCATGCATATCGTCAGATTCCCATCGTGAAGTTGAAAAATAGTAAAGCGGGCGTTCCCTGTGCTCATATAACTCAAAATGTAGGTGAATACTGAAACAATGGAACCGTCAAATATAATGCCTCTAGGGTTTGCACAGTGCCATGTGAAATGAAAGTATTAACCTTGGGAATTTCAGTAACATTCTGATGAGGTGATGAAACTGCTGTGTGATGAATTCCAAACATCTCCAGTTGCAGCGTTTACATTTGAGTTGCCGTTCGTATTCATCTATTCCTTCCCTTATTCAAAGCATTTTTATATCATCCCATCAGCAAGTGCACGGTCAACGTGGCATTCAATATACAATGTAATGTTGCATGCATTTAGTCGACTGCACTTCACATGGTCTCCCCATCGAGTGGCAGGGGGAACGTCATTTATTCCATCGACCTCAAGCCCACAGGGTCACCTTCAGTCTAGTGTTTTGAGATTGCAGTGTGTAATTTGTCAGTGTGTCCTTTCAGAAGCATGGACCACAACGTAGTATTTCTATTCACTCGTCTTCTGAAGGCTGGTGATTGAACGGTACAGTGACGAATGAGGTGGACCCGTTCTCCATCCCCGCTTTCTTTTTTCAGCCCTCTTTCGCCCTGGCACATTTTTGCCCGAGTAAATTGGATTTTGTCTGGATCTTTCTGAGCAGTTACATCCCTTATAGTGTAGATCTGACTTTTATCCAACAGCTGCTTGGGTCCTTCATGCATCTGATGGATCCGATATAGCGTTAAAAGAATCCATCCTATATAGCGGAGAAATGACAGAGTATTGGAAATTGCTTACATAGTACTGTGATAGCCAAAAGTGTCTGGACATGAGAACATCCCATCTGTAAGTGTTTAATGAATATGCTTAATTCACAGTCATTAATACGGAATTGCAGCTATAGGGGCCTACAGAGATGTTCAGAGATCATTTTGTAGGTTTTATATTTGCACTGCGATGCACAGGAATGCTGGTGAATAGAACTGATTTAGAGTTGGCATTTCAGTTGAACCTAACAGTGTTGGATTAGGTTCATGGTAATTGTGTGAGCAGTAGTGCTGTAGTACTCGACTTGGTCTGAACCCGGTCCTGTCTTAGTCTCGGGGTACTCAGAAATTATTGTCAAGCCAAATGAGGAAACATTAAATATAAAGTGATTTTTATGTGATTGTTATGAAATATTAAGAATCCATTCAAACAAAAGAATATTCAGACATCTGCATGCCTCAATAAAATCTACACCCACACGGAAAAACACACATTTAATTATCTTCACATTTAGTTCCAGTAATCCAACATGGATTATTTTGAACGAGTTTCCGTGTGCGTCTTGCCTGCACACATTACCGCGCTCACATAATCTGGAATAATTCTGGGATTCCGGCTGGTGTTGGCTATTTTAGGAGGCGGTGACATCAGAAACATCACCAACATTTGCCTTCAAAAGTTACATTGCCATAGTTTGACTAAGACTATAATACTATATAATACTATAATATAATACTTTTATAATTAATAACAATAATAATAATAATACTAATAATAAAATAATAACAATCATACTTATAAAAGATTTTAGCCTATATATTATTTTGTTTTATGAAATATAATATTATTTATTTATAATATATGATAATGAATGTAAAGTGAATTACAAGGGTTTTTTTTCCCCTTTTTTTAAGTTAATAGTAATCTAGTCTCATCTCTACCCATCTATTCCTGTGCTCGGGCTTGGACTCAGTCTTGGTTCTAGTGGTCTTGACTACAACACTACTAAACAGATCAGTCTTGTTCTCTCATAAAACTGAAAGCACACAGTTATCTACTTTAGTGTGTGCTCTTTCATTAATATTTTCCTTCATTGGAACCAAGATAAATCAAGAAAAGCTGCCCAAATTATGATTACATTAATAAATTATTATTATTATTATTATTATTACAGTTAAGGGCTTTGCTCAAGGGCCCAACAGTTTCAGCTTGGCAGGACTGGGTCCTGAATCCTAGACCTTCTGGTCGCTTGTCTTGCTCCTTAACCATTGTACTCCCACAGTTCCTCCTGCACCAATCTCCATGTATGCTTAACACCACTTCAGCCAAAGCTTGGCATCACATTTTGGGCTCCAAATCATCAAGCTCCAGATGAACGTTTCTTCCTGCACGCTTCTGTTTTCAGTGGCACCATTTTGTGAGTTATTTCCACTTCACAATAACAGCACTTATAGTTGACTGGGGGAGCTCTGCAAAGACCGGAACTTGATGGAAACATAATAGAAAGGTGTCATCCTGTGAAAGTGCCATGTCCAATTTTGAAAGTCACCTATTACTCTTACCTGTTCCTCCTGGCTCTTTGTCTCAGTGTATGACTGTATGTTTAATTTTACTCACTCTTTAGCATTGGACTGGTCTATATTATTAGCGAACTCACTAATTGCAAAGGGTGTCCAATTACTTTCGGATAAGTATAGCCGTGAACCATGGTATACAAGAAAAGGGCCACATTTACTCAGTGTGCAGATTAAATAAAAGACATGATGCAACACAAGTTTTTATTTTCAGAATGAATACGTTTACATGGCATGTATTAACACAAAATAGTTATATTTTTTTGGTTATTTACATTTCCTTTTAGAAGCAAAGCACAGGTTCTGTTTCTGAAAGCCACCTGAGATTGTGGGTGTCAAACTGAATTATGCCATTACTGGAAGGTGTTTGTTGACTTAATAATGGAACCTATGAAAACACATCAGTCACCAGTGCATGAGCCCGGGAAGAATATTGCAACACGAGTAATCCTGTTACTGGCTTTTGGTTTTATTACTTGTTTCCAGACTGGCTGCTTTGAACCAGCAATTTACTGTTTCGTACTGGTTTGGTTTGTGTATTCCTCACCCAGTGTGTTCAATAGGTCTTAAAGTGAAGAGAATGCCTGATGTATATTTACGTTGTAACCCTTCACCACATCGTTTGTCACATGGTACTGTATGAATATTGTAAAATTACATATATTTTTTTACATGTATCGTTAGAACCGTTTGCCTTGTATATTGTATCTAAATACAAACTGAATCGATTGTTGGAACAAAAACAATGTTTTGAAACTGTTTGATCTAATGAAATGTCAGAATAAACACACACACACACACACACACACTCACACACATACAATGCATTCAGAAATTCTTTACGCACTTTCACATTTTGCTACGTTGCAGACTTGTGCTAAAATCAAAGCAAAATTATTAAGTTGTCCCCCATGTTCTCCTTATTGAGTAAACAAAATGTTAGGTATTCTTGCAAATTGTAATTTCACATAGACCCTTGGCTATAACAATTGATATTTAATCCTGGGGGGGCACTGTTTTCTCCTGATTATATTTGAGATGCTTCTACACCTTGATTGGAGTTCACCTGTGGTAAACTCGGTTTATTGGACATGACTGTCTATATAAGGCTCACATCTAACAATGCATATCAATGCAAAACCAAGCCATAAGAGGAGAAGAACTGCCAATAAAGGTCAGAGACAGGATTGTGTGGAGGCTACAAAATGTCTGCTGCAATGAAAGTTCCCAAGAGAACAGTTACCTCCATAATTCTTAAGTGGAAAAAGTTTGCAACAACCACGGCTTGCTGCCACAAGGGCCTTGGTAAGAACATAATGGTCATTCTGGCTGAGCTCCAAATATTCTGTGTGCAGATGGGCGATGCTTCTCTCTCTGCCATAAAGCCCAGATTGGCGGAGTAAGTATGGTGTTTGGTCCAGATGCAGTACAAGTGTCTGTTGAGCTTAACCATAACCATTTTAACATGCCTGCATACTGGTAGACAAATAAACAACAGATCATCGAGTCAAAAATAGAAAGATAAAAAAACACACAGAAAAATGGACTGACAGGAAGTAAGGTTCTACATGATTTGGAGTCGTTTAAAAAAAGGTAAACAGCTTACGTCACTTGAGTCCCTAGAAATATGTATTAAAAACACCTATTGTGCTCTTTACAATGAGTGAAGTCAGTTTTAGAACAATATAAAGGCTAAATTCAGCCAAACTGGCACCCGTTCACTTAGGTCAAACCCAGGTCAATTGCTAATAATAATATAGTTTATATACACCTATCTCGGAAATAAAAATGATGTGCTTATTTTTTAGAGGACAGTTGTACATAAACAGGAACTTGCCTGCGAAACAGACTGGCTGAACAGTCTCTAGTCCAAATGTGAGCAAGCGATACCACACTTGATAAAGTAGCGTATACACACACACACACACACAAATGATACGCTATCAATCTTTTTTTTTAAACAACACAGATATAATTATGACAGACAGGCAATACAAAAGACAAATAAGCAACGTAACTAAAATGACAAACCAGAGAAAATGTATGACAACAGACAGGCAGTGCACAAGACATCCAAATAAGGTTAAAAGCAAGACAAACAGCACACAATGAATAATGAAAGACATCATACAGAAAGTATAAAGTGAAAAATATGTCAAAATGTCAGTAATATACCAAACACAGAATGAAGCAAAATCAAAATACAGATTCCAACCCAGGAAAGGAATCTCTGTATCTTGTGCCGAAGCCATATTAGCATGGTTGCAGATGCCTACAGGATCCATATTCTCATAAGCAGTGCTGTTATGGCTGACGCATGGACGTCTTAGTACCCAGGTGGAAGTTAGGCAGATTAAAATCTTAGTACTCGTCCCCGTTTGGATTTGGACACCTTTGTTATATTCAGATAAATATGCTTCTGATGTTGAAATTGTACTCACTTTTAGCTTTAATGCATTTTTTATCAAACTGTTTAACATATGTTTGGCACTGTATACATTCTGTATGCTCACCCACAATGTATTTGTGCCCTAGGGACTCCCACAAGCAAAAAGGGTCAAATATGTTCGGCTGCTCAACCAATCAATGCATTGCTTCTGTGCACTGGAAATGGAAAAAAGAATCGAGTGAGAGTTGGCAAGCTCTCATACTGATCTGCTCATGTCTGCGTTAGTTAGCAATCTTTTGAGTTTAGTTGAACCACAGATGCTCTAGTTTAGAAGTGTCATTTTAATACATATGTACATACATACATGAGGCGTTTGCATTGCTAAGTGTGCATATTGTTAGTGCACTTTATTATTGATCATGTTTATACAGCCACTGTTATGGAGCACACACACTAATTATAAGTAATAAGATATAATGTTCCATAAATAATGTTCCATAGGCTCAGTGGGTAGCACCGCTGCCCGCACTCCTCCCACAGTCCAAAGACAAGTGTGTCTCTAAAGGGGCCCTTACTGTTTGTGTCCCATGCTCTGAATTGACGCCCTGTCTAGGGTTGATCCTGCCCTTGCGCCCAGAGTTGTGAGATGGGCACTGGCTGGCCTGCGACCCCATGTGGATTAAGCGGAAGATAATGGAAGGATGGATGGATGGATGGATGGATGGTTTCTTAGGAGTATTCTAACAGACTTATGTCGGAAGTATGCTCACAACAAGTATTTTTAGAATTGCAATAACACCTTGCGCAGTAAGAAAATTAACACGGGTGAAGAGCAGCCTGTTGGTGACACTCCTGTTCATGCAGAACCTTCTCATAATGATATACTGAAACACAATGTGGTGTTTAAGCTAGACATAATCATTGCCATTTATGAGACAAATTGTCACATTTGTGACATCAAACTCCTAGGGCTCTTCAGATTTTAGGGTTTAACCCCATTTAACACGTCATTAGCTCTATTACAATATAGAAATAGATGAGGCAGACAGGGATCATGCCACAGTACAGATTTGGGTTAATTGCTTGCTGAAGGCCAGGGATTTGGGAGGCACCTGCTGAGAGGGAAAGAGTTCTGCGAATCCTTTCCAAAAGGTCAATGGCAAGCCAACCTCGTCTGGGTCATGCTTCTGTATTGTGTGTTAATGATGACACATTTGCTACAGGGTGGCGGGATGAAGGATGAAAACATTTGAAATGTACTGTCCTAATTGCTACCAGAACATCTAATTAGGAAATATTAAAGACATATGACAACTCCTGTGGTTCAAGGGACTGTGGCAGCTGCTGACAAACGGCACTTTATGAAGTTGTTGGTTCAAAGTTGGGTTCATCTTAGCTGTGCATATCACATTTTATCTTCTATTTTTCCCCAATATGCTACATTTGGTAAAATAAAACAGAATTCTACATTCCGGCTATGATACACTCATTTAAATTTTAATAGGATCTAGGCTGTGCAATGGGTGACTTTCTGACTGCTTCCTAATACGTGAAATCTAGTGATGGATTAAAAAATGTTACAAATCAGCTATTTGGCATGCACTGTGATAAATAACGACCAGGGAACATAATTCAGACGTTCTGTAAAGGTAAGAAAAATATTGTTATTTGAGAGACTGGACCGGGACGTTACTAAACGTCCCAAAAATGTGGTGAATATGTCCTGGGGACGTCCGTTGTATGCTGGGAATGCCACTTGGATGCTGTGCAAACTCCATAGAGCAACACTCGCATTGATTATAAATATTTCAACAATGTAGTATTTATACAATAATGGGTAATTGATTTTACAAAGACTTCAACAATAGCGTATATATATATATGATCAGCGTTCCACAAATAGACATTATGTAGATCATTATTGTACCATATATTAATTATACGTCGGACACTCTAATCTAATTAGTGTTCCCAGTTTTTTTTATAATGCTCACTTTCTAACAGCTTATGTCACAGTAGCAACAGCAAGCTCAGGGACCTCAGGAGCACTTTGCAGTCTAAAATGTTGGCCAAGTGAACTAACTACATTGCCCAGAAGTCACAGCACAGTCAATAAGCAACACTTCACCGGGTCTTAACAAGCTGCAGCTGAATGCCCCTTTATTAAACTTTATGCTGCCGGTAAATGGTGCAGTTACTATGAGCGAATGCCTGTAAAAAAGAATGCAGGGTTCAAAAGGAGGTGACAGGATTTCAGGAAGAGAAAGTGAAACTGTCGACAAATCATGATTGTAAAGGGACTTATAAGAAGTGTGAAGCTCTTAAAGCTTTTTTGAGAGTGAATAGATAGTTGAAAGGGTAAGACATAATGCTGAACGAAGTGCGAAAGACAAACTCTAAAGCTATATTAGGAGAAGATTTGATTCTAGTCACAGAAAAGAGGTCTGAGTTAAACTAAAGAGGTCTAAGAAAGTATAGGACATATTTTAGAGGTGAACTGGGGAACGCGAAAGGTGGCAGTTCTGTCATAACTGGAGAAGACAAAGAGAATGCTTAGGTCGCTCTCGCAGCAAAGCAAGGATTTATGAGTTTGGAAATTTGGGAATACCATCTTAGAGATTTGTTGACTGTAATTGCCCGCTTTGTTTTGGAACGGCATTTTGTGTTTGGTTTTGGCCATTTCGCTCAACACACACTGATATACCACCTTATCAGTGTCACTTTAGTGCTGATACTGATCCACTACCCAAATAGTACCTGGTCTGTGCTGGTCCTGTGGGACTGTGGTAGCCTAGCGGTTAAGATACTGGACCTCATGGTACAGGGTTCAAATCCCACCTCTGCTAAGCTGCCATAGTTGGGTCCTTAAGCAAGGCCCTTAACCACTATTGCTTGGATTGTTAGACCGTATCAGTTGTTAGTCGCTCTGGATAAGGGCGTCTGCTAAATGCCGAAAATGTAAATTTGTGCAGTGACCACTAAAATATAAATAAGCAAATTTCTGTACAAACTAAAAACATTTTGCACAGTACTACACACACACACACCACTAGGCATAAAAGGCCAAATCTAAAGCTGCTAAATCAGAGTGATTTCACTCAGGGGTAAAAGCTTAAAACAGCTGATGAGCAGTTGGAAAATGTCTCCCAGTTAGTTTGTGTTTAATGTGAGACCAAATATACTCTAAATCTGGATTCTAATCAAGCAGAAACATGAGCCTGATGGACTGTGGCAGGTAATGACTAATCTTTTAGTATCGAGGCAAGATGCTTTGAAAACATTTTGAATACCCAGACATGTTTCTATTGAGCATTTATATATTCTGTGATTTTAATTTTGTGAACAGGAAGGCTACGCTACGTGAATTTTTAGATTTCCGTTTTATTCCCCTCCCCTCCCTCACTGTAGCAAAACACAGATATGAGCAAAAAATGTGGCACTGGAAAGTCTTGGTTCTTGCTAATTTTCTGACAAACTATCTGACTAAATATTATTTATTAGGACCATGGATCTTAATATTTTGCCAGTTTTGGCCAAATATACTGCTCCCAAAACTAGGGGATATATTAGAATGAAATGAAATGTACTCCAATCTTTGTGAGCAGTGTATAAAATGACACGCAATTGATCTCTATAAGCATACAGTACCAATATAATGGGTTGTACTGAACATCTCGGTGACTATCATGCAACGTGTAGGAATCACCTCTAACATGTCACGATGAGATCGCATGGGCGATCTTCTCGGACAGCCGTCACCCAGGGCACCTCCCCTTCTAGCGTCTTCTCCT
>JAUZST010035464.1:0-28066 GCA_034779995.1 Parotocinclus haroldoi | reverse complement strand
GATCTAGTGTTTTCAATTGAATATGGATTGAAAATGATTTGCAAATCATCAAATTCTGTTTTTAATTATGTTTTACACAACGTCACACACGTCACTTCATTGGAATTGGGGTTGTATTTATTTTTACCTCAATACTAGCCAAAATTTTCCCCGTCCCAATTTTTTTTAGACTGTGTTGCAGGCCTGAGATGTCCTAGGTTGCGTACTAACAAATGAGTCAAAGTTGGCCTTGTCAGAACATGAAATATCTTGGTTTTATATTGTCTACATTAAAGTAAAAGTCAAAGTCAATGTAATACACGCTGAATTTTATATTTTTTTGCATATTTCATAATGTCCCAACCTTGTCTGATTTTGGGCTGTAAATACAATCTAAAGTATGAAAAAGCTGGGACAGTATTTAAATGCAAAAAATAATAAATAATAATAAATAAATAAAATAAAATAAACAATAATAAGAATAAAAAAGTATAAGAATAGGAAGAAGAAGAAATTAAAAATATACATACTTTGTTCTGTTTACATGTCCAATGTTTCTTACATGTCTTTTTTTTTTAATTTAATTGCAGACAGTATGAACTGGAGATATTTCATGTCTTTTCTGGTCAAATTCCACTCATGCATTTAGGGAACGAATTGATTTAGAAATTAAGATGACCAAAAATATATTGAAATATTTTGAGTTCATACTGTTTGAAATAAAAATCTAATAAAAGTCATAGTACATATAAGGAACACAACATATATATTTATATTTGCATTTTCCATATTGTCCCAACTTTCTCTGGTTTGTAGTACATATCTTTATATTTCATGTAGATCCAGAAGCACAAGTGAAATGGGGCATCGTGAGAAGAGCATTCAGTCGATGACCAGAGATGTGAAAAGTATATATTAACAACAGATGTAACCTGGGAGCTGTGTGGTCCGAGTAAAAACTGATAAGATATGTCTCAAGGTAAGGTTTTATTTGTTTTTCCAGCAATTGGTCAATTTTTCAGGCTGTACAGAGTATATAAACCAGGAGAAAGTCTGCAGAATTGGAAGAAACAAACAAGATGAAGTTTGTAATCTTTGCAGTTCTTGTTGTTGGAGGTAACTGTTTTTCTGTTTTCCACACAACTTTATTGGCTTTGCCCCATGTATGTGTTACAATATTACATTTTGTACTGCTTTAATATTTCACCGAATGGGGGTTGATCTTTGTGTCAAATTCAACAGAGCGAGTTCTGGCAATTTATGCGCATGTCCCCTTAATCTGGATTTTCTGCTTTTGTCTACGTTCTGACTAATCTAAATTGCTCCTTTGAGGGAGTGGGTAAATATGTAAGTACGCAATACTCTGGGATAAACTGGCTGTAAATTCAATGTTTATTCCCACTTTCTGTGTTCTGGAAAGTATTATTTTCCAATATCTTTGATTCTAACCACATACTGCTGCTGAGATTGTTCATTAATGAATTCACTTTCGCTACAAGGAAACCAACATGCATGTATTGCTGAGATTAATGTGCTTATGTTTTTTTTCTCAGCTTATGGGTGTGGATTGCCCACTTTCCCTCCTGTTCTGCAGAGGGTTGTGGGGGGTGAGGATGCACGTCCTCACAGCTGGCCCTGGCAGGTAAAAATATTTTTTCTAATCCCTAAATTCTACAGTATATAAGATTCTACATAGGTTTAATTTAAGTTTAATGGTACCGCACTTTCACATACTTACTTACCTTTTCTTGTTCAATAGATCTCCCTTCAGTACTTAACTGGTGGAAGTTGGTTCCACACCTGTGGAGGAACCCTGATCAACGAGCAATGGGTTCTGACTGCTGCTCACTGCATCAGGTAAGCATTTCTTCAGTTCTCAACACTTTTTTTACTATAGTTGAACCTGGACAAACATCTCCACTAGTAATTCCTTTTTTTGCTGCATCTGTTGACGGTTGGTAATTTTAAATATTGATTTTGATTGTCTTTTTTATGGCGCTGTAGCTCCGGCAGAACATACAGAGTTGGACTGGGCAAACACAACCTGCAGGAGGTTGAAGACGGTGCTGTGGCTATCGCTGCTACCCAGCTCATTGTTCATGAGTTGTGGAATTCCTTTTTAATTCGGTAAGTGACATTAATCAGTAGTGGTGACATACACAAGCATTACCACAGTACAGAAGATTTTTATTTAAAAAGCAAATGTATTACATCAGTTACACAGTTCATCTGAAAGAACATCATTTTTAGTTGATCAACTAAATATTTGATTAATGCTAGTATATGTATATCATCACAGCAAATACCTTGATATTAACACTGCTTTTGATTTGTCGTTTGATTTGCTCTTAATGTGCCATAGTAATGACATTGCTCTGGTGAAGCTGGAGAGTCCTGCACCCATTGGTGACACCATCATGACTGCTTGTCTTCCCGAGGCTGGTCACGTGTTGCCTAATGCAGCTCCTGCCTATATCACTGGCTGGGGACGCTTGGAGAGTAAGATTCATGCACAGTACTACTCTTATTATAGTAAGTTTTATAGTGTCGTGATGACATGATGGTCCTAGATTCAATCCCTGTTGAGAGGTCCTTTCTGTGTGGAGTTTGCATGTCCTCCCATCTCCCCGGTTTACTCTGGGTACTATGGCTTCCTCTCACAGTCCAAAGACATGTGTGTTAGGTTAAGTGCCCCTGGAATGAGTGTATGTGCCCTATGATGGATTGGCATCCTGTCTAGGGTTGTTTCTGTGTTGTGCTCTAAGCTGCCAGGCAGGGGCACCAGATCTTCTGCGACCCTGTCCAGGATCAATCATATAAGAGAGTGAATGATTGAATGACTGTGACATATGTGACATTTGATTATGTTGGGGTTTACAGTCTCTTATGTTATCATTCTGTAGCTGGAGGTGCATCTGCTATTATCCTGCAGCAGGCTCTTCTTCCTGTGGTTGACCATGAAACTTGCACTCAGCCTGACTGGTGGGGCAGTCAAGTCATTGACACCATGGTCTGCGCTGGAGGAGATGGCGTTGTTTCTGGCTGCAATGTAAGTATATACTTACTTAAAATTATATAAAAATTAACAGTTTACACAGTTAAATAAAGAGCGACAGTTAGACGTATGGTGTCTAATCAACACGTGTGCTTTGATTTAAGGGTGATTCAGGTGGCCCCCTGAACTGGTTGAATTCTGCCGGTGCCTGGGAAGTCCATGGTATTGTAAGCTTTGGCTCTGGCCTGGGCTGCAACTATCCAAAGAAGCCCACTGTCTTCACTAAAGTCAGCTCCTACATCGACTGGATCAGTGAGGTAAGATCAGTAATGTCTTGATGGTTAGCTGTAAATAAACCAGTGTAGTAGCACACTAATTCACAATATTATAACTAAATAAATGTTTATTTGTCTTAATTACAGAAAATTGCCAGCAATTAAGGACAGCATGGATATGGATGTGGTCTTTTTGCCCTGTACCAAACAATAAAACATCCATTGGAAAGTAGCTCCTTTGTTATATGTTTATTCTCTTTTGTTGTGCTGTGATTATTGAATAGTTATGGGGGTGGACATATATTACGAAAAATATTTCATTTGTCTTTTCTTGAGAGATGTGTGGTACAGATTTACCTGTCATACCTAGAATAATTGTAAGAAACAATTGTAGTTATACAATTTGTACTAATATTTTAGCTCAACCCAAAATATAATTGCTCACACCAAGGGACCTTGCCATCCCACAAGCTAATACAGTAATATATAAATGGAATATTAAATATGATAACAAATTTCTTCTAATTACAGGTGGGTTTAGAATGTAGTCATAATTTCAATCCCAGGGTGGAATGGCCTTGGTCCTTTCTGTGTGGAGTCTTCATGTCTACCCAATGTTCCTGTGGGTTTACTTCTGTGCTCCGGATTCCTCCCACAGTCCAAATACACGCGCGTTATGTCTCGACTTCCCTAGTCTTGATGTAACCTTATGTACAGATGTGACCTTGTGTGTTGCAGAAACGGCTACCGATTCTGATAGTGGCATTCAATTAGCCAAATAAACAAACAAAAAAATGTATACAAGCAGATCAACAGTTACAAGAAATGTTTATTGCTGCATATGGGGTTCAAACTAGATACTGGTTGCAAATATTCAATTTTTTTGACGGTCACAGATATTGTATATAATATTGAATAATTTTCCTCATTCAGTTAATTTCCAAATTTTTATTGTCTCTTTTGTTTAATTTAGTTCTGTTTCTCTACTTTCATTACCATTGATTTACTGCCTTATTTGACATTAATTAATGCTTATTCATATTATATATATATATATATAATAAATTAATATACCTTTACCACTGCTAGTACTTCAAATACAACTTTATTGTTCAACTAAAATGTATATGATACCATAGATGACATTTTCAGTTAATACAGAATTAGAGTGATGTAATGCAGAGTAACACAAAAAAACAACATAATATAATTAATATGAATGAGGTTTATGATTTAAAAAAAAAAAGTGCCCATGTGCAGGTTTAATATGCAGAGAGGACACGTGTGGCATGACTTCTAAAGCAAATAATCTTTTAAAATGTATTGAGCAATAATTACGTGTAAAGGAGGATCTCAGCATGTATGGATTTGTTATTTATTAATCACGTCAGTAGGTTATATGCAGGTTCTCCACCTTTCCCCCCATTCATTAATTTCATTGGGCAGCAACTGTAATGTATCTTGGTTCCATGTTTCCAAAGTAGCTCTTCTCCCACTCACTCATGAGGTCGAAGTAGAGAGGACGGTCACAGAAGGTGCAGGAAGCTGTTGCAGGTGCATTCAGTGGAAGCCCAACTTCCTGCCATACATCCACCAATTTTTCTGCATAAAATAAAATGCGCAGCCATTACAGCAGTTTTTACAAATCCCAAATGCAGTGCAGCTAACATCATCAAGCGCTGTTTTTTCAAAGCTTTAAGTCCTGATTCAGATTGTCCTGACAAGCAAATCCTATGATTTCTGATCCAGGATAAAACAGATCTGACAGTTTTTGTCCCAGTTTATCAATACATGTTTGACTTGATACAGATGATCTTGATACGGCACGATATGGATTGTTGTGCTTTTAATACCACTTCTGGTAGCCATCTGCTAAACAAAATATAATTCAACATGTTTTTGCAATGAAAAAATAAGAAACCCAAACGTAATAGGTGATTGAGAGAGAAAATAATTTTGTTATCCAAATCCAAATTTTGGAGTGTTATTTCTGACAAAGACTAAATAAATGCAACTGACTTTTCAGGGATATTCTTTCTTATGAAATGTAAATGGAAAATGTGCATTTAAGTTTGTACAAGATTTTACTGATGAACAGATGTTTTCAATAAAACCCAAAATGCAAACTGTTTCTAATTTTTAGCCAATTTTAAAATACGTTATCACCTTTTTAGTACACTGTCAAAAAATGTGTTACATTTGTGATATTTGAACTGCAAAGAGTAGGTTAACAGAGCAATGAACTCTTTTACATTCTTGCCATTTATTAGTATTTTATATGAACATTAAGTTTAAAACACCATTTTTACATTAAACAATTTTTTAATCCATTGTTTTATATCAATTTAGCAGAATGTGCTTATTTTTGAGTTGTTTTTGTAAAAAAGTGTGTTTTCGACAGTTTCTCAATCCAGCTTTAATCTGACTATGGTGAGATAAAATTTCTCCCATTATATGGTATTAAATGCATACAAGAAAACCCCAGCTGAAACATTTAATCCTGGATAAAGGGTCGATCAAACTACGAAATTCTCAGGATCCAAATACGTATCTGTTTTGAAAAAGCCCTAGTTTATATTGGTTTATCTTCTCAGAAATCTTTTGAAAAACCAGCCCAAGGTACATGAGTTTTTTTGACATACACTACTCACATAAGTTGTTCCATAATGTTTGTGAGCAGTATACTATCCTACTCACCCACAAAGTAGTCCATCATGATTGGGTTATGGAAAGGGGAGGGAGCCAAGCGCAGGAGTTCTTCTCCACGTGGAACAGTTGGGTAATTTATTGCCTGTACGTAGATGTTGTGTCTTTCTAGAAGAATGTCACACACTTTGGAGTTTTTCTCTGCATTTCCAACCTGAAATAAAATACTTTTTAAGTTAAAAAAAAACCCATAAAGTTTTATGGTTATGCTGGAACAAAACCATGAGATTCATCATTAATCATCATGATCTGTATGCTTCAGATCCACAAACACTGACCCGTATGGGAATGATGTGGCTAGGGCAGTTGATAACAGGCAGGCCTGAGTCCAGCAGTAGTTGTCTCATGTGCTTGACATTTCTCTGGTGAGCTCGGCGCAGAGCCTGACCCTCCGAGCTCATCAGCACCTGTACAGACTCAAGAGCACCGGCTAGCACCATGGGGGGCAGGGAGGTGGTGAATATGAAGCCTGCTGCATAGGAGCGCACTGTGTCCACTAGGGCGGCAGTGCTGGCTATGTAGCCCCCCACACAGCCAAATGCCTTACCTGCACACACAATCTTGAATCTTGAAAATCTGAATGAAAGGACATTTATTATGCACATCATTTGGTGTCAATTCCATATTTTCTTACCGAGTGTGCCAGAAACAATGTCAATCTTGTGCATGACACCATCTCTCTCTCCAACTCCAGCACCATGCATTCCATATAGACCTACAGCATGGACCTCATCCACAAAGGTAAGAGCTCCATATTTGTGTGCAACATCACACAGCTCCTCCAGTGGGCAGATCGCTCCTGGGATGGAAGTTAGACGGAAAATGTTTTGTGAAACAAAATTTATTTAAAAGGTCTTCTTACGCTGCCTGTTGAGTTTTGGTTAATGCTGGTCAATTTAGTCATGACAGTGGTTTTTGTCATCGAAAATGCATTCAGGTTTATGACTTCATCCAAGCAATACATATAAATACACAGAATTAATTATAACTGGTGTGTTTAACTTTTAGGAAGTTTATTCCAATGACTAACATCTGTGGTGTCATTGAAAATGTGACAGTAACTTGGAAAGTAGGTACAAGGTGTAATTCAACAGTGAAAGCATTAAGGGCAGCTTAGACAGGGATGTGACCATATTTGGTCTTTCTTTTTTGTATTAGGTCCAGAGATGGATAAATGGAAGGATGGAAGCTGATCAGACATTAAATATTCTAGGGTCAAACTGTCTGCAATTAACTAAAAATCAACTAAGTAGCACTGTATTTCTTTAGATTTGCATTTACCATACTGTGCCAACCTTTTCTGATTAGGGTTTTTATAATTATGTACACCCAAAAAGCTCTTACCATTCCAGGCCACTGAAATGACATTTACATTTACACGATTTGGGCAGACGCCCTTATCCAGAGCGACTTACAATTAATACAGTCTTACAATCCAAGCAATTGTTGGTTAATGGCTTTGCTCAGGGACACAACTGTGGCAGAGGTGGGATTTGAACCCTATACCTTCTGGTCCATAGTCCAGTACCTTAAAATAATGAAGGCAATACAGGCAATCTTAAGGGGACTGGTTAAATATGACTATAAACAAAAAGAACACAACAAAAAGCTTAAACATCAGACTAACATCGATGCATTTAGATTTGAGATATTATGGTAACTCAAAAACTACTTTTAGAAACAGCTAAGCTTTTCTCAGTACAGCAGGCTGCAATTTTTGCAATATAAATAATCACTGACCATCCATGGAGTGTACTGTTTCAAAGGCTACAATCTTAGGAGTGTTTGGATTAGAGCGACTGAGTAGCTCCTCTAGGTGTCCTGCGTCATTGTGTCGGAAGATAAAGCGTTTGGCTCCACTGTTTCTGATGCCCTGGATCATGGAGGCATGGTTTCCCATATCCGAGTAAATCTCACAGCCTGAACAGGTGATGAAATGTTAATATGATGTTAGTCCCTGTGCCTTCAAAATATATTTTAATTAAGTCAGAAGCAGAAATTAAGGTCATTTCAAGTTCACATATTTTTTTCTTACCATTGCACATTTATTACAGTAGAAATGTCTTTATTGGTGAAGGTGAGCTAATTAATTATGCGTATTCATAAATAATAATAATAACATTCATAAACACCACACCTGTTTAGCAAGTAAAATGTTAATAATAGCTTTGCTGTGAATACAATGTCAGTTTTCTAACTATTGGCTATACAAGCTTTCTGTGTTACTTTCTCATGTAAATGTGACACAACGTGTTTAACACAGACGTTTTATCTACAGACGTTTAACTACTATACTGTTTTAAATTTTACAATTACAGCAATATGTTGATCGATAAAATTGTAAATTAAACGACAATAAAAGACACATTGATAATCACGTTTTGTTGATTACCTGGAAGCATTTTTGCCATAGTAAAGAGGGTGGAATCATTGGCCACAAAGCATGAGGAAAAGACAAGGGCTGCATCTTTTTGATGAAGAATAGCCAGTTCCTTTTCTAATGCCACATGGTAGTTACTTGTTCCAGAGATATTCCTGGTCCCACCTGCTCCTGCACCATGCTTTTCCAAAACATCCCTGTGAAAAATTAGAAATATGAAAAAATGAGTAACGCATAACACATTGTGTATACAGTCATAAAGAGTACAATAATTTATTCAGTTTTAGTTACTTATTAGCTTTGCGTATAATTATTTAATCTTGATGACTAAAGGAAGTTCTCATTATGCTTCCTGTCATGAAGTACGTTGCTTTGTTCAATGAACATGTTTGGTCTTTTACTGATCTAATCTCCTTTTTGCTTTATTCAGGACACAACTCTCAGGCCTCTGACAGCAACCAACACAACATTCACATATTACTACATTTCCTTCTCACAACACAACCAATGTCACCTCCCCTCAGTTTGTCTAGATTATTAATGGATTTTGACTAACAGCCTTGACCTGCCAGTGGCAACTAAGCCACTTGCTGGAAATGGTACAGATGGCCTGTGGTCAGTCATATTTGAAGATCAAGTGGTGTGTTTATGGAAAAAGTCCAGCCCTAGGGGCAGCCCCAAGTCTGAATAAAATGGGGAGAGTTTTATCAGGAAGCAAACAAATCACAAATCAATGTTAACACTGTTTATTTTAATAAGTTACTTGTTTATCAATAAGTCATATGCATAACTGTAAAGCACATGTGTAATTTTATATAGCACTGAACCTACTAAATGTACATAATAATTGTAGGCTATGCGACCTATACAAGGATCACTGCTTACCTAAATGGGTTAGATAAAAGACACTCCTTTAAAATCCTTAAGATTCTTGGAAAATATAGCAGCCATTTCATTTCACAAAAATATGATAACCCTAACTTATACTTAATTCAAAATGGTTTACAGATTTTTCTTACATATGCATTTTATAAATATAATGAACTAGCAATACAAACATTGATAGTACAGTTTGTAATTCCATTATCTATAACATGAATTCCTACATTACATTCTGAATGAAAAAAAACCTTTTGCAACTAACCATATTGCTTTAACAACGCGTGGGTGACGACTCATTCCTAAATAATCATTGCTGCACCAAACAGACACCTGTGAGCCTTGGCGACCAGGAACAGAGTAATCTTCAGCAAAGGGAAACACATCTGCAAAGCGATTGACTGTCTTAAAGACGCGGTATGTGTGGTCATTCTTTTTCTCAATTATCTTTTGGGTAAAGAAGTTGTCGTAGTCAAAACCGCGTCCAGCTGAGTGTGAAGGAAAAAAAAAAAAAAATAGTATATTATTGTATGTTGATAACACCATTATTTGACAGTCCAATATGTTATCATTCATTCATCATTCATTTAATTTCAAACACGCTTAATTCAATTCAAAGCCACATGGAGCTGGTGCCTAATGGGCAGCACAGGGTGCATAGTGAGAACAACCCTAGATAGGGTGCAAATCCACAGGGCACAAACACACACACACACACACACACACACACACACACACACACACACACACACACACACACACACACAGATGGACACTTTAGAGACATAAATTGGTATAAGGCAGGTCTTTGGAATATGAGAGGAATACCCGGATGAAACCAATACAGGTGTATGGAGAACATGCCCCACTGTGCTGCCATAATGTTAGTATCAAAAATGTATGTCAAAATGCTAACCACTTATGAAAACATAATAAACTTACCCATATTGTCCTTAAAAAGGTGGGATGGCACAGGTGAATGAAGCCCTTGTAGGCCACTAAACACAGAGCTGGTCATTCCTACAAAGAATACAGAAATATCTTTAGACATAATTTTGGAACAATGCACATTTTAAGTATAGGTATATCCAATTGTGTATGTATATATATATATATATGTATGTATGTATGTATTACCCGCAATGATGTTTGTTAATTATCACTTCATCACACTGCTGTGACTATTATATTTCAAGCAAGTTTTGCAACATTTCCATAGTGTAATTCAACAAAACGATGATATAACTTAATATACTTTATGTCCACTCATAGTAAATAGAGTGAGGTTTTAATTGAAATGTATATACAGTGTACCAGCAGCAAAAAAACAAAAACAGCAGTACCTTGGTCAATTTCATCTTCTGGAATAGCAGCCAGCTCTGAGTGCACATCCTCCTGAACCTGAGGGCTGGCTTTAACCAGTCCAATTTTAGACGAAACAAAGGGACAGGTCTGGGTCAGGGATTCCACCTGAGCAGCTGACACAGCCAGAGAGCGTTTGGGTACCTTAGAGTGTAGGAGGCCTATACAGAAAACTCAGGTATGAATCAAATGAATTAAAAATTATGGAAGCATAAACATTATTTAGTAACTTTGCCAAATTTAGCAGTATTTTCATAATGTTCTTAAATTAAAAAGGTATAAAGATCTGTTTTTGTCGTGTTTCTCCATTCCCCTTAGAACAGAGGATGAAGACATTACCATGCCCTGGATTGGATGCCAGTCCATCAAAGTGCTAGCATGGTTTGCTGTTTCAGTGGTTTCCCCCAAATGGCCTCCTGCCCATAAGAAACTGACCTGACCTGAGAGCACCAATACTCTAACTAGAATATAAAGAGTGGTTACCTAGAGTTTTGAACCGCTGAGCCACCCAAGTGCCATTTGTGATTTATACAGTATCACTACACTGGTCTATATTTGAAAAATGTTCAGTTTATTTCCTAATTGTGTCCTAAATATTTTTCTTCTGATTTTACCCAAATGAAATATGCTGATTCCGAATAAGAAGTAAAAACATGCAATGCATACATCACAAACAAGAAATGTTTGATTAAAAATAAAGTTGAATATCAAGGGTAATAAAAAGTTCTAAAGTAGCAAGTGCACTGAATATATTTGCTTCATGCTAAAAAAAAATGGTGTTATGCATCTTTTAATTGTTAGTAACAATAGTAATACTTCTCTATTTGTATTGCCTACCTTTTTCATTTTGATTCTGGGTGACCTTTATAGAAATCTGGCTTGCAATGATGGGGCATTGGTTAACCATGCCCAAAAAGCGTCTCACATTTCTTATCGCTGGGCCTGGGCTTGACTTCAGAAATGGACAGTGATGCAAAAAAGCAGACATGACTTTACCAGCTGAGAGAAGGAAGAAAACCACCAACATTAACATTCTGGCACATCAGGAGGGTGTTTTCCACCGAACATATACACATCTGAAATTGCATCGAATTAAAAACTACCAAATGCTTCATAATACTCTAAGCAGTATATCTAGCTTTATTACACTGTTGAAAGGAGATACCCTAATAATTATTTATTCATATTTAAATGATTACAGGTGTGGAAGGTTTGACACTGGGTCTTGCCGCAAGAGGCCATAAAAGTGCTTCCCCTGCTGTCCTTTAAAAATTTAGATGCTACTTTTGGGTAGTGTACTTCTTGGTGAGAGATCTAGCCTACTGATACACATGCCTCTACAAAAAATGTAGTTGACAGACTTTGAAAATGGTTGCATCGTTTGATTGAGAGAAGAATGTTGGCTGTTTTGATGAACTGCCCACCATCTAGGTCATTGATCTAGCTATTAGGAGGTGTTGGGAGCAGTGATTCCTTGAGGGCACACACACAGCACCCAGGCTCTTGACAGCCCAGACACAACACCAGTAGAGATGATCGTTTGATCCTCTGACAAGCAAGAGCAGCTGCCAATAATTTTATTGTCCACCATCCAGACACAGATGGCAAATTTACTACACTCTCCTGTCTCTGTACAGAGCATCACCAGATACTTAGCAGAAGGAAACTTGATGACAGGGCACCCATTACATGTCCTGCCCTTGATAGCCAGCTACCACCGTGTTAGAGAAACCTCGACTGGTATGGACCGGAATTGGATCGTCTTGAACAACTAATCCAGGTCCTGTTTGGAATTCAATGGCAGTTGTGTTCAAGTATCAAGGTCTATCCTGCATTAACACTCTCCTCGAACCGCTGGTGTGATGAATGAGGATCTACAGTGCCAACATCAGTGGGCATATTCCATTAAGTGCTGCAGGATACCATGCAGAACCTTTTTTCCTCCAATGGCAAAGGTGCATATTATCTTGTATCCAGGTCTAACGGGATAACTAGAGCCTCCTTTCAATTGTACAGGTTTCCCCAACAAACATCTCTCTTTGCTCTAATATTTGAATCACAAATATATCTTCATTACATTCACTCATACAAAGTTTCAATTGATTCAAACAACTCCTTTTTGGTAAATTATTTTTCATAAGAAATCCATAATGGCAAATACTGCATTTTAAAATAAGTCACCGAAATTTTTTTTTATTGATTTGGATCATCTTGACTACAACAAAATACCCAATAAGCATGGAAATAAATTAGTACAGATCCTCACTATCCTTCAAGACCCTGAAAAAATGTCACTTTCCAGCTAATTCTAGAGACATTTTATGATTGGGTGGGGTGTGAGTTTATCTGTGAGTTGCACTCGCTCACACTTTTCATCACTCCCACTGCTGAAAACTTCTGATAGACCACAAGGCGTCATAAAACTGATAACCTTCCTGTCTCTAATACACAGCCTGAAGCTCAAATAAAAGCAATCATGATCTAATTTACAGTCTGGTGAAACTGCATGAATTGTTCATAGAGTTAATATAAAATAGACTGACAAACACCTCTGCACAAGGATTAAAAAAACGGCAAGGGACTGATCCTTTATACTTTTCTCAACACTAAATGTCAGTTGGTTTCCTCACAGCACTCTGTAATGTTTTATTCCATCACTTGAAAGTCATCTACATAGCACTATATCTATTTGCCATATTTACTTCTGAGGTCAGGAAGTAAATTATTCCGTAATTTATTGTGATTTCATTGCATACCAACCAGCTACATCTGTCATAAGGCAAACACAGGTATCATTCAAAGTTGTGTATCTGCTTAACCTCATATTTAATACATATGGATTTGGAGGATTAACATGTATAAAATGAATTTTACTATTTAAATGTATTGATAAATTACATACATTTTACCATAACATAATAAGCAACTGTATTTATTTATTTATTTCCCCAAAGTTTATTTGCCTTCTGAATGAGCGTCTTGGGGTTTGGGGGGTGGACAAGATGGGATCGGTTAGATTGCCAAATGAACATCTACAAAAAAAAATAATAAAACAGAGAAACCTGCACTCTTATTTAGGTTATCCCATTAACAATAAGCTTTATTATGTTTTATAAAATGAAGCATGGTAAAACTAATAACAAAAATGTCAACAATGTACACAGAAGAACTTCAACTTGCATGAAAAAAACCTACTCAATTTACCTGTTTTAAGGGCAAAGGGTATTCCCATTACAAATTAAATTAGTGTAAATAGCTGGAAAACACCAGTTGGTATTTCTTTAGCACTTTGGTAACTTTTAATTCCGTTATATTTGAAGAAATAATTGTTACAATTGTATATTTGATGCTTACACACACCTTTGCTCCACACACACCATGCTAATTTGTGTCTACCACAAAGGTGTTCAAGTGGATTCATGCTGTTGTTATCAAAACACTGAGATCACATTATTCCCTATTCTGTAGCTGTTAGCATTTGTGAGCATAAGGTTATATTTGTACAGGTAGTACTAATAAAGTGCTTATGAGTGCAGAAATGCTGAAGCAAAACATTTTAAGTCTGACCACACATGAAGTGGATACCATAAGCTGTTCTTCTGAAGCATCAAAATAATACATAAGTTCAATAGAGCAGATTTCAAATACACTGCTCACAAAAATGAGGGGATATTTCATTTTGATTTTTTTGTGAGCGGTGTATATCTCTATAGAAAAAGTGTTCCAATTTGTTAACACATGGGATGATTCTGAACAATTATAAATATAACAACAATTGTTTTTAAGATTTGTACTTGCCTACCTGTTGACCTGCACTGAGGACGAACTTCTGAACGAGAGCAGATGCAGCAGTTTAGCAGGCAAACTTCAGACTGCTTTGACTGCAATAGCTCATCCACCCTTTGAGCATTGCCCCGTGTCACACCCACCCACACCAACACACAGGCCTACACTGACTGATATTCCAAACCTTAAACATTTCTTAAAACCTATTTACAGTCTGAAAACTCCACACTTCTTACAAAAAGAGAAAGTTAAACGCTATGTCCAGTTTAATGAGTTTTTATGTAGAAATATTAATGCATGTACGAAGGATCAGTACAAATTTAAAATTGTCATTGTTAGCCTGGGGGTGTGGTCAAGTCTGCTCGAATAGAACCTTATTTATAAACAAATCCAGACATATAAATTAAATCAAGCCTGACTGTCACTCAAATGTACACAGGTGAAAAGACCATCATGTTTAGTTTAACAATACCAACACTGTTAGAAATATTGATACTATTTTAAAAGGTTTTGATCTCAGCTTCATCCATTACCTGCCAAACTCCATTTGCAAATATGTTCACCATCCAGTTTCACATTTCACTAAATGCAATTTTGACTAAATAAACACACATCTGATATATTCTAAATAATATGAAATAATAAAAAGCCTACAGAGCGTTTTATAAACATTTATATAAATCAATATAATGTTTAACAAACATGTATGGATGTGATGTTTAGCCGTTACTTAATAAGTAAAAGAAGGTTCTGATGTGATGCGACAGATCCAGTTGACAATCATTTTTATTGAGTTCTTCATCCCCCAAAACTGCTTCTACCAGCTGCCGCTTAGACTTTATGAAAATAATCCAGCTTTGATAAAACAGAAAACATGTAAACCTAGTCATATTTACATACAGGACATATACATGATGTCCTTTCTATATTTCTAGATCATCAGCATTTTAAGTCTCCTTACTGCTTTTCATGTAATTAACAAAACAATAGGTTTGAGGTACTTTTTACAAATGTAGTTAGCACATCCAAATAAGTTAAATCATTTACACTAATGATATCAAAGTATATTACAACATTTCCAACTAAAACAACAAAGAACTTCTGTAAAAAATGCTACATAATTTACGATAAAATCATGTAAGCAAGTCATGACTGTAACCTTCTGTAGCAGTCAGTGCTAAAGACAAGCTTATTAAGGTATACATTCAAAAACTTTGTCCAGCTCGCAAAACTCCCAGTTTCCTAGTATTCATACATGTACACATAACCGTACACTATTACAAGTTTTTCAGGTTGTCCAGCGAGCTAAAGGGCAATAGATAATGGCATTAAGTCTTTAAGAGTTGGTGATTTCCCCCGGCTGCACTAGGGGGGATGGCTGGATTAGTGCCAGCTTGGACGTCCGCAAAGCCCATTCTCTGCCTTCTTTTCCTCTGCTCTGTCATCTGCACGACAAACATAACCAGAAGATGATGTACAAACTGGATTTTATTAATACTCTGTGCCATTCTTTATGCAACTCTTCCCCATTTGCCTGGACTTAGCAGCTGGGATGATAGTAAGCTAACGTATATCAAATATAAAATAAAATACTCAGAAAAATTGGGGACATTTCTTGTAAGAAAACTGAAATATTTCAAAACATTTTGAAATATCCCTTAATTTTTGAGAGCAGTATATTTGAAATACATACAACCCCAATACCAGTGAAGTTGGGACTTTGCATAAAACAATTGAATTGTAACAATTGTATAACAATTAAATTGAATACAGTACAAAGACAATATATTTCATGTTAAAACGGATAAACTTTATTGTTTTTGGCAAATACAAACCTATTTTGAATTTGATGCCTGAACAAAAAAGTTGCTAAAGTTGAGGAATGCTCAAACGGCACCTGTTTGGAACAGTCCAACAGGTTAAGTGGAAACAAGTGAGTGTCACTGGGTATAAAGGGAGCATCCCCGAAAGGCTTAGTCATTCACAAGCAAGGATGGGGCGAGGTTCATCACTTTGTAAACAAGTGCATGAGCAAAAAAAATCCAGCAGTTTACGAACAACATTTCTCATTTTGCAATAGCAAGGAATCGAGGAATTTCATCATCTACAGTCCTTAATATCAACAAAAGATTCAGATAATATGGAGAAATCCTTGCAAATAGGCAGAAAGGCAGACAACCAACACTGGATACCCGTAACCTTCGATCCCGCAGAAGCCACTGAATTAAAAACTGCAGGGTTGTCAATGTTTATCTCAGCAAGACAATACCAAGCCACATTCTGTATTTGTTACAACAGCGTAGCTTCATAGTAAAAGACTGTGGGTACTAGACTGACCTGCCTGCAGTCCAGACCTGTCTCCCATTGAAAATGTGTGATGCATTAAGAAGCGCAAAATACGACAACGGAGACCCCGGACTGTTGAGCAACTGAAATTGTACATCAAGCAAGAATAGGAAAGAATTCCACCTACAAAGCTTCAACAATTAGTGTCATCAAATTCAAATATTTCCAAAAAACAATAAAAGTTTAAATAACTTGTCTTTGTAGTGTATTCAGAGGAATATGGGTTGAAAAGGATTTGCAAATCATCATATTTTTCATTTATGTTTTAAGCAAAGACCCAACTTTACTGTAATTGGTGTTGTACACGTAAATTAAACAAGCAATAGCGTAACAAAAATCACAAGAAGACTAAGCCAAGCCCATTTTGGATCAGATATTACACAGTGAAGGAAGCAGCACTGTGTTTACATTTCACTATAAAGTGTTGCGTTGGAAAGGCAAATGCATATTCTCCATTCACAGGATAGCCACGGTCTACAGATGTCTTTAAAATATGCTCAAGCATGTAACATATTTAATTGCTGTAGAAAATAAAATAATAGATGTTGTTTAAAAGACAGTCACTTGAAAATATCCTTTATAACTTAGGCCTACTGCTTATGTTTGTAGTAGTACTAGTACACGTTCCAACAAAGGTCAGCTGCTGTTATAATTATAGGGTAGTACTACACAATATAGGAAGCAGCAGCCTGCTACCCACAGCAATTGAAAAAACAGGACTACAGTGCCTAATATAAAGCCTATTCTAATGGACAATCATTTTTTTCATAATCAATCAGTGCCCACTGCCCATTCTTTAAAGTAAGTGGTAATAAAATGAGCAGTTCCTCACCTGTTCTTTCAGCTCCGCTAATTGACCAGTGAGATGTGTGACCACCTTCATAGTGGTAGAAAGTTTGTCCTGTAAGCTCCTCATCTCATTTTGTTCCCCTTCGCCTTCGTTTACCACCAGAGACATGGCTTGCATGCGTGGGAACCAATCCAGGTTCTTGTTCTGTGGTCAAATATTATAAAAAAAATACTCAAATACATGAGTTTCTCATGAGTTCTCATTTTGCAGTGGTCTGCCCAAACGTAACTGGGCATAAACTGATTTTTTTTTAATGAAAAAAGGTTGAAAAATGAAATTAGAAATGAACTTATTGTGCATAAGTTGGATAAGTTGAAGTCTTAGGCTTTGATACAAGCTGTACTTATATTACATACCTTTGTTAATAATAATATCTAGATTTAACTCTCTGTTGAAACATTTTAGATTTACTAATTAAGCATTTTATTAAATTAAACATTTACTAATGCATTAAATAAGGTTAATTTATTTGTTTAATTATACTTTTTATGTGAGATTAAACAAATTTGATCACAAAGAATAATTATATAAAAATACCCATTTTTGCTAAATGTGCCAATAATTATCAAGCTGTTTTGCTCAAGCACAGTTTTTACACTGAAATGTTGATACGAGGGCTTTAATAAGGTTGATCATTTTGAATAATAGAAATACATTTCATGAAGTGTAATCAGTATAATTTGTCAATCAGCAGGTCTTAATAATAAACCCATAATCAAAAAAAATAAACCCATATTCAATTAAAAAAACAAGCATTTTACCTTTATCATATGGGCCACATAGCTCTCTGGACCAGTGTAGTCTGTTTTGTTCTTCTCTCTTATTAGTACAATGAAATACAGATAGTTCCAGATGTTGTGCTCCAGTTTAATATGCTCCTCAAAAGACACTGTCTTATTGTCAAACTTATCCCTCTCAAGACCTTTTGAATAGAAACACAACGAGAATAGACAAAACATTCTACAAGTAATTGGGCTCAGATGATTTTTGCATAAGAATTAAGTATTGTTACTCTGGCATGTAATCACATAACATGCATCTTTCTGACATCTGGATCAAAAAAATACTGCTTCTCTATGTTTTACCACTGTTTTATCTCTGGCTGTTATGTGTTAACCTCTTACCACAGATGAAGCAGGTGGTCTTTAGGATCTCCTCTTTCTTCTGTTTCTCGCTACGCAAGTCAGCAAAGGTATCAATAATCACACCAAAGATCAGGTTCAGTACAATGATGATGACAATGAAGTAGAAGAGAAGATCGTAGACCACTCGTGCAGGAAACAGCGCTTCCTATAAGACAAAATTGCTTTGCTTTACTATATGGATCTCTGGAGTGATAAACAATGTTTTAACATGGGACAAATTTTACACGTGGCACATAAATGTTACCGTCCACTTAGCTCCACCATACAGGTAGTTCCAGTTTTACGATGGCCCGATATTTCAACTTTATAATGGGAATCTGATAATAAATACAATTACACCTTCCGTAGAAACAGTTTTTAAATTTCTAATTTTCCTGGACAAGCAATAGGGCTTACACAGTATGATAATTTCCCGTTCGGATGAGAAAATCGGGAGGGTGTGACAATGATCCCCATGCATAAGGCAAATCCTAGTTTGAATGGTTCGTGAGTTTGGTGTGATAGAACATGTCAAGACTGGACAAAGACCAGACCTCAATCCATCTAACACCTTTTGAATGAACTGAAACAATCAAGTCTCACCACCCAGCATCTTTACATCTTAGTTACATGTTTAATAGTTTTGTGATTAAATGGAAGGGGAAATAATTAAAATGATAATTAAAAGTGTGATTAATCCTTTCTAATGTCTGTATATCATTGTTTTGAATGTTCACACTAGTTTGTTCTTTAAAATGACAATTATTTGTTCATTTGATTTATGTTATAGCTAATTCTGAACGATATGTACCAGCAAGTGCAACAGCAGAAAAACTGGATTGGACTAAATTGGAGAACTGAACCCAGGACTGTCTGCTGGCACTCACTGATAACAGACACACTTCAGAGGCTTCTCACTATAAGCTATTTTCACATTCTTGCAGATACAAATCATGATGACCTAGAGATAATCAGAGATTAATCAGAGAGAACTATGATCATGTAGAGTAAAGCAATAAGCCATGAGAGCCTGTGCATTACTGCGATTATATCACAGAGAAGGGTTGTTTTAGGCAAGACACAAATCCATCCACCTGATAAAATCGCAGTAACACACACCCTCTCGTGGCTTCTCTCTTTTATAAAATGCCAGTCAACATAAAATATAATAAAAAAAAAAAAATCAAAATTATCTGTTTATAAACATTTTTTTTTAGAAATAAACATTTAAACAGTGCATTCTTCTGTGCTAAGGCGCTGGTCGTTATGGTACCTGTTAAGTCCCGCATGTAAGCCAACATAGCTGCTGAAAGCATACAATTTGCCTTTTTCATCCTTCACTGTAGCATGAAAATTACAGAGAATTTGGTTAGCGTCGTTTTGGTGACTTTTCTTTTAAATCAACAGTAATGTTTTTTCTCACCACACCAAAAAAGTGAAAAAAAAACTGAAAAGCAGTCCCACACTGTCTTTAAATATTCCCTTTTCTTGAAATATGCTACCAGACAGAATTTAGTGGCACACTAATATGGGTGTGGCAGTCATAAGTGTGTGTTTATTTTTATGTCTACATACCACTCATGTAGTGAATGCCCACTCATCAATGACTTTATTAGCTACAAGTAAGTTCTTGTTTCTGCACTTACTGTCATTTTTTTTTCACTTCTACTTACTATATAGAAAAAAAAACGTTGTAGTTTTACAATTACAGACTATAGTCCATCTGTTTCTCTACATATTATGTTAGTCTGCTTTACTGTGTTCTCTAATGGTCAGTAACTTCACAGCCCACCACAAGATGACTAACACAAATTATGCAAGAACAGATGAGCTTATGTCTCTTTAAATCTACAAGATGGAACTATGCTATATAATTCTGTCTATTAGACTATCTTATTGCATAATACCTGTATAATACCTGCATAATAATACCCATCTACTCATAGTGTTATACCTGACCTAGTAATAGTGAAATAGTGCATGGGTGTACAAGAGACTAACAAAATACAGAAACAGATTGGATACAATCTGTAATTGTAAAACTACAAAGTTCCTCTATATGGCAAGTGGAACTCATAAAACTGACAATTAGTGCAGAAACAAGGATGTGTACCTCATAAAGTGACCAGTGAGTATATATGTGGATGTGTTCTCACATCTTTAGAAGGTCTACGCAGAACGTCTCCTACTCCACCGCCATTTCGTAGGCCATGATTCAACACAGTGACAATGCACAGAAGCAATGTGTCGCATGCGCGCTCTTTGTTATCCTCATCTATAATGACACAACATAATGAAGCAAAACATTTAACTTAAATAAATTCAAATTAAACACAACTAAGACCTTTTAAGGGCCCCAGTATTTTTTCATATACTGACAGTAAAACATAATTTTCTCAAACATATATATATATATATATCGTGGCCAAAAGTTTAGAGTGTGACACTCGTTTTGCTTTTCACAAAGTTTGTTGCCTCCGTTTTTTTAGAACCTTTGATGTTGATATTGTATAATGAAGTACAATTATAGGCATTTCATATATTTTGTACTTTCTACGGACAAATACATCCAGTTTAAGCAAAGGCTTATTATAAACAGTGTTGACCCTTCTTCTTTAAGACTTCTAAAATTTGCCTCGGTATGCTGGATATCAGCATCTGTGCAAAATCTCAAACAATGGCATTCTTGCCCAATTAGTGCTTTTCAATCGGAGTTAATCACAGTTTCTGGGACTTTGTTTTTCCACCCTCTTTTTTGAGAACTGACCACGTGTTCTCAATCGGATTAAGATCTGGGAAGTTTCCTGGCCATGGACCCAAATTTTTAATGTTTTGTTCACCAAGCCACTTTATCACCTATGCCTTGAGACACGGTGCTCCATTATGCTGGAAAAAGCATTGTTCATCAAAAAATTCTCAGTGTTCCTAAGTTTTAAGAAGAAACAACGCCACAATTAAATGGCCTCAGGATGTTTCACTGTTGGTATGATGCAGGACTCATGGTAGCGCTCATCTTTTCTTCTCCATACAATAATTTTTCCAGATGTCCCAAACAGTCTCAAGTGGACTTCGTCAGAGAAAATAACTTTACCCCAGTCTTCAACTTCAACAATTTCTTTACTTCCTGCAGAATATCAATTTGGCCTTGATGTTTTTCTTGGAGAGAGATGAGAGAGACTTCTTCGCTCCCCTTCTTGACACCAAGTCATCCTCCAAAACTTTCGTCTCACTGTGCATTCAGACGCACTCACACCTGCCCAAGCAAGCTCTTCACTGGTGGTGACCCGATCTAATAGCTGCATCCTCTTTAGGAGACAGTTCTGACATTGCTTGACATTCTTAGGTGCCCTAAAGCTTTCTTTACTGCATTTGAACCATTCGTCTTGAATTATAATAAATAATTTGATAAATGGATGATCATGGTTTTGTGTGATTTACACATATAGCAAATGTACAAACAAGGACTACTGTTGCTTACGAACTTTGTTCATTGAAAAATAAATTTGCAACCAAGTTTTTTTAAACGATCTACAACACAATGTATAGATACTCAGCATGCGAAGTAATAATACTGTAAAAAACAAGTTCTTACTAAATTCCAGTCAACGTTTGAAGAACTTATCCAGTGGGATCTGACGCCTTCTCTTGACGGACTGCACTTGAACAAAATCAAGAAAGGGGTGGGCGTGGTCACCTCCCGCTGGCTTAGCTTTAGTTAACACAACTTTTCGGATTTCCTGACCTTCAATTCTCCCGGGGATCCCAAAAATCCTCCTGTATCTCGCTGACCCGTTTTGCATCTGATAAATGGCGACTTGTGGCTTCTTTTTCTTATTCGCTCTCATGTTCTTTGGTCCGATTAAACGGATTTTTGGTCCAAATAAGTGAATAACATTAATAAACGGCCATCAACTATACGTTTTTCTTGAAATCTTGTGACATTGCTGCTTTATGAACAGAACTAACGATTTACAATAATAATACAGTCATAACCTAAATGTTGGCCACATGGGGACGACAAACACTGCGATTTCATATTGTTTCTAGTCGGTAAGTCTTCATTCCCTAAATGCACCGGTCTGACCTCACTTGGCCTTAACATGCCTGGTGTATCTGGTTTCTTCAGGACAGCTTAAACAGCATGTATGCAATTCATTCAGTCCTGGTGGGAAGAAATGTCAACATTATATCAACAAGCTCTGTACAAAGTGCCTCTGTGAAATGTTGCTGTACCCCACTAATAGCTAAATAGCCGAGCGGAATTACAAGTCGTGCCAGGCAAATCCAATCAGGCACTTCATTTCCCATAATGCCACAGCATCTTTCCAAAGGCTAGGGCAATGCTTTCGGTGAGAGTTTCATTTTCTAGTAACGGATAACCACAAAAATGTAAAAGACTGTCAGTAATGATAGATCATAACTAAATATTATGACTAGCCTCTTATAACTTTAGAACCTACCAAAAGTTCATGTTACACAACAAAGGCATTCAGTAACTATCAAAGTTCTCAGTTAAGTTGGCATAAAAACAATGAAATTACTAAAAAATATATTTAGTGTAAATTTGTTTTTAATTTCTCTGCCATAGCAGAGTAGCGCCCACTTTAGCGTTAAATTACTTCTAATGAATCTATATAGTATTTAATAAACTTATATTTTAAGGAACTGAGCGGTGAACAGAGGGGTGGAGCTGTGACCCTTCTAAATTCCGTGTGCCCCCCAGTATGACAAGTAGTCTGCTCTGTACCATCCAGTATCATCCAAACTGAAGTAGGTTGAAAAGATTATTTTACCTTGCCACAAAACTACTGTCTGGTTAAACAGAACTAGACTGTTCTGTGTCCATGTGTTGTTATTAAAAGCTTTATTTTTTTTTATACCCCCTGACGATGCACGTTGCATAATACACTTTAGGCAAAGTCACTTAAGAAAGTTGATGCAGCCTTGTTGGGAGGTTGCAGATTCAACCAGAACGGATGAATGTTCAAAAGGTCTTCAATTTTGGATAAATAATTAAATCTAAGGTTGGCCCTCACGGCAAACGCTGATCTAATTTCCTGTCTGCGAGTGGTTTCCGCTGTAATGACACTATACAGGATGAGACTTTATTTATAGGAAAAAGTGACACAGTACTAGACCAACATTGTGGCTCTGTCCCAAATACTAGAAGTCATATCCAGCCAGTTTTGCTAGTGGACCCTGGGTTATTCTATGGATAGTCTAAAACGCATCTAGAACAGAATAGTGCTTCTCACTCTTTGTTACGGGGGCATCTCTGTTCTGTGCCACAAGTAATCTTTACTCCAGAGTGTATCGAGGGGACACTTATAGGCATGGTTTTTCAGAAACCAGACTCAAAGTTTATTGTGTTCCAAACCCTGCTGGCCTATTGGGCGTTAGAACCTTTTTGGTCCTTCCTGACCTCTATACTTCCTGCTAGACCTTGTTCATTCAGGTCTCAGCGTTTTTCAGATCTGCTAAAGGGTCTGGTGCATGAGAGACCAATAAGTGTCCGAAGTGCAGAATAGTTGCCATGGATTGGGTTTACATGAATGAACAATCACCCATACATCTAAGATCATCAAGTGCCATGACAAGCTTCACTGGAAGTAGTATAGATTGACTGGAGTGATGCATTAGGCTTCTGGATAGTTGGAGAATTCTCCATTTAGACATACCTTCAGTGTACCAACTATAGAGTTCAGAGGAGGAGCTATAATGGTACGAAGGCTTTTTAATGGTTTATGCAGGGCCACCAAAAAATCTTAATGCTGTCATTAATGTTCTAGAGAATCATGCACATAGTCATGGAAGCTTGGTCACAAATGGTTAGTCCATAAATACTTGACCAGTCCCATGCAACACCTTACTGCTGAGTGGAAGTGAACTCAAATGTTCATGTTTCCTAATGCGCTTAGAATAGGTGTTCCAAATTCATATTAATGCACATCATTTTGGAATGAGACCCCCGACCCCCAGGACTTAGGAAAGGGTATTATATGACAACGGTACAGTACTGCCAGATTTGAATTCCAGGACTGACAAACAACTGCTGTTACGCCATTAGGCAAAGCACTTAGCTCTTAAGCTACTCTGATTAAAGGTATTCAATGTACATTTTTCTAAAAACTTTTCCTTTGTATCTTTGCAATCTGTGGCAAAAGTCCACAACTATAACTGAGGCACATTTTATTAGAACAAGCCCAAGCTTTATTTAAATAATAAGAATAAACACTCTCAATTACTATCGATTATTAACTCTCCATATTTAGTTTAAAGTTTAAATGCTGAGGCCACCATTAAATGTCACTTACAGTAAGTGGCAGGCTGTATATCATGGGATGTATGTCCAGAGTAATGGACTGGATACACAGTAATTGCTTGAGCCAATGTTGGTGCAATAGGAGGTGGATCGGAGGTAACTGTTATATAACTCACCTCACATTCTCTCTGCTCATTATCCTGTTTCGGGATTTTGTTTTCTACCTCTTGCTTATGCTGCTATATCTCTATTATGGTCGCATTGCAGGAGGTCCTACGTAATACACGTCACTGGTGCATCACCGCCTCGCTCAGTCCAGCCAAAAGCATCACTGGGATATGAATTAAAGATGAATCAAGCTTGTTCTATTTTTATGACTCAAGACGCCAGGTTTTGGCTTAGTTCAGTTACATGAAATGAATGCGTTGTGTGATTTATTTGATAAAATCTATTGCGTAATCCTTTTTGCTATGGTATTCTGTTAAGTAACACTGAAAATGAAGTTGCGGCGAAATTGACTTTAACGATCACAATTTATTGACATAGTTTCTTGCTCTCACATTTATTTTTAGAACGTACCTGCAAGCTTAACAAGTACGAATCTTTTAATGCACATTTCTGTCTTAATGAAGGGACATTGCCTGTTTTCCCAGGTATCTTACAGCCTTACAGCATTTCAGCTATCTGTTCTCATTCATTCTCATTGTAAACCAATCTACTTTCCTCTCTTAATGGAATCCAATCAACCATACCACGCCTTTCTCCAGTGGAGTGTCCTATAACTTAACAAAGACTTTCAAATATTTAAGGTGCTTCACTTAACGGAGATATTTGACACCAGTCCAAGACAACAGCTATAATTAGGTTACGCTATTTTGGATGGCTCCAGAAGGTGGGCAGCCAGAAGGGATCACCCTTTGTCCATTGACCTCATGGTGATGTAATGCTGCTTCGATGATGTTGTAACAATGTTTATAATTAACTAATTGCAACTGTACCTGCAATTGCGTAGCAACGCTGAGCACCTTAATACTCTTTAGACCACATCCAAGCATCCATGGCTCCAGGACCACCCGCCATAAACGAAAATCCACAAAGTAGGGATTATATATATTTATATATGTATTTATACACGATTTTAGCCGTAGAACTTGCAGAACGTTTGGGTGGCATCGTAGGGCTCGAATGAATTCAGTCTATAATGAAACTTTCACTAACAGCGAACACAACACCACAGATAAAAGCTTCATGTTGGTAAGTAGCGACGGTTTTTGGTGAGTATTCATCCACTGAGTAAATACATTATTGTAGTGTTTTTAACTGTTGAATAATCAAGCAACACGCTGGAGTAATTGAACGTTCTCTTACTTCACACGCCATACATCACTCTGGTATCACACATGCTCCGTCCGTACCGAGCTTACAGCACGTCATATCCTACAGTAGATACAACAGCTATTTACTGTAAATCCTAATATTTTATCATTTATTGCATTCCTTTGTTGTTAGAATTAACATATTTTATACAATTTTATAAATGTAGTTTTTAATTTTTTTACGCAAAAACCCGCGAAACAGCGAAAATCCGCGATATTTTTTTTCTATTCATATTTTCTAATCATTTCTAAACAAAGAGAGTTTAGTACAATACAGTAAAAGCCAGCTGAACGAGGAAAGTTCATACTACAGCTTGGAGCGTGATATTGTTTTGAAAAGCAAGTTGGAGAGTGATTTTTAAAAATTATAGTTAATAAGAGGGTTAAATTAATGCTGGCCTAATGAAATATTAGCAGTAAACCTTGTCTTATTTACTTTAAGTAACAGTGTGTGAAATTATGAATATTTTTATTTTTTAACATACTAGTGTCGTGCAGGTTACAGGATTAGATCTACGCTGTGTGTATTTCATGTCATATTTGTACATTTCAGCATATCTTTTTATATTGTCTTTTTATGAGACTTAGACTTTTTAAGACTATTTTTAGATTTGATTTAACTCTTGCACCTGTACCAAGAGAAATGAATTCTTGTACTTGTGTCAAATAAAGGATTCTGATCACCACATTGACAGCAATGGGGATCAAACCTGTATGTGTTGAGTCATGACGTACAGTTAATATATTACAGAATATAAAATCTAAAATGTATAAATTAACATAGTGACAGCAGTCTTGTGGTATTGATGACGTGATGAGTTTATTTGCTACGTCACTGCAGATTTGCAGGAGGTTCCGTTTAGTAAAGCTACATTTATCTGAAATAATAACATGCAGGACGATATAAAGTAAACTAAAATCACTTTACACTAGTCAATAGTTAAGAGCATTTCAACTAGAATTACAGCTACAGCAGTGACAATGTGCGAGAGAATCAGAAACCAGGCGTGTGCTAATGAAGTTACACTATATTACATTAGCCTTAGCATGTTGCTATTGTTAGTTCTTTGAACATGGAGGCAACTCCATGAAATCAAGTTCAGTTGTTATTTAGGCCACTTATGTTACTGAGAGGCTATGAGGTCATGCTTGGTTGTGTTACTAGCTGAGATGGCTATCCTAGAGAGGCACTAAGCCTAATACAAATAAAATTTAAGCAAGATTTCATTAAATGTGTAATATCAGCACACGCCTGATGTACAGACATAAAAACAACACACTGGAGTCAACACATGCAGAGTAGGAACAGGCTTATACAAGTTTCTGTCATGGTGGGGACCTGATATATCACTGTCCTTAAATAATGCTACACCTACACCTAAATATAACCTCAGTACCATTAATGCAAATAGTTTGTCTCTTTTGGTTCTTCAAGAGAAAGTCATTTTATTTTAAAAAGCCATTTTCGTTGTGAGGACCTACAAAATGTCCTCATAAGGTAAAATATGTCTGCTCTGTCATGAAGATTATGGGATTTTGGGTTCTAGCAATCATGTACAAACATGTCATCCCCAAAAACACACAGTGCTACCATGAGATAAACATGAAAATTATGGTCATTAAGAGAGAAAGCGATCTAAACACTGATGAATGCATGTTCCTTTATATATGTGTGTGTGTGTGTGTGTGTGTGTGTGTGCGTGTGTGTGCGTGTGTGTGCGTGTGTGTGCGTGTGTGTGCGTGTGT